>JAQGCA010003852.1:0-11159 GCA_034698945.1 Protaphorura quadriocellata
CGCGTTGAATGCACTACGTAAAGCGCAAAAAGCAAACCGGGCCTGAGACCCTAATCGGTGAAGAGAGCTTGCGTAGATCACAAGTTTAGTTTCCTGCCACAGTATAAGTGAGGATTATTTCGTATGCATCGCATTCTCAGGCGACTGACCACAATTACGCAAAGTGCTTAAGTGTGGTTACACTGTGTAACCAATTAATTCTCATACGGGGATGATGAGATGTCATTATCCATTCATAATTGTAATTTTTGTTATTCTTTTAATATTAGCTATTTAATTGGTCTACTAACCAGTCACAACCACCACAAGCATACAAGGGTAAGTATTTTATTACGTGCTAAAATCACAAGCGACTTCTTATTGGGACCGAATATTCCATTCGGTATTGACATATTGTTACGCTTCTCAATCATGAATCGATGAATGTATCATGTATTAGATTACAAAAACATCATACATACAGGATGGCACGCAACCTTCACTATCGCCAATCCAGGCAGTGTCTGACAAAAAGTAAGATACGCAACTTTTAAAGGATTCTATGAAGGATCTAGGAGGCCACTCCTTGTCGATTTTTAAACGGCAAGGGATTTGGAGGGAAAATTCTGATTTGTTTTCACTAAAATGCCCTGGCAATTCGACGGTCTCCAATCCAAACCGCAACCGGTCAAGCAAAATAATACAAATTGCATAAAAATATTGCAAAAAAGATCTTCTCAAATTCTCATCTTAATTTTTTTTTATCCCGATCAGGTTATTGGTTTAACGCTGTAATTATAAAATAAAATAAAACGAAGGTGTAGAGGAATTCGTGATGTGATTTTCTGTAATGATTTGATTGTCCTGTGAACCTACCTCGATTTTTAAATGGCTCCAAAACAAGCTGACGAAAAGGAAGGTATTTGCTTTTACACAAGTAATTTTTGTAAAAGGACAAGGACACGTTGGGTCTGGGTGCAGCAAATGTTCGCTGAATTTTCACTTTATAAATAAAAATTTTGAGGAAATTTGTTGTAGTACAACAATAACTTCACATTTTTGACTTACACGACTTTCCAACCCCTGCTACCAAATTATGACATTTTACTGAGTTCTGATAGCGAAAGTGGGAAAAACGTTTACAAACCTCACAATATAGAAAAAGTCAGGAACTGGTATACCGTGCCGTCTTGATTCTGGTCGTGTATCTCAATTTCAATTATTATAAACCAGAAATATGAATTACTTTATTACAAACCAGATTGGACATTTTACAAATGCTCTGCAGAGTACTCTTGACTTTAGTTGTAATTAATTGTAATGGTTCTCTTTTTCATGTGGGAGAAATCTAGGGATAATATATTTGTGCTGATTATTTTGAATGCTCCAAGACTCAAGTCCCGTCTCCTTCGTCAACGTTTCACAACAAGTCTTCGTCAACTGAAACAAACAAACCAAAATAATTACAAAAAGTTGGACAAAATTCAGTTAGGTTTGATTAGTTTTTGAATTTTTTTCACTCACTTCGCATTGGTTTAGCTTTAAGTGGTTGAGATGACTCATGGAGTAGAGAGCTAAATAGCCAGTGAGGTCGGTCACGTGAATCGTTCTCACTTTCATCCAATCATGGGAATTCTCTCCTCCACTTACATCCAAATCCAAATCTCTCAATTCTGAAATCACACCAGAAATACAAATTATATAGAGTCAATCAGAAAGTTGGGTATCGGGTCAAGTTGTAGGAGCTCAGGTCAGATCGATCTGATGTATCCGTGCCAAGGTTCGGAAAAATCATGATTTTTATATACAAATCAAAAAGTCGGATTTTCTTTTATACCGGGCAGATAAAAATCCATTAAAATTATATACATATCCGATGTTTTGATATAATATAATAATATCCGGTATCCATTGCACTTGTTGGAAAATGCTGTTTAACTTTTTTCAAATAAATAAGTAATAAAATTCCAAATTTTGAAAAATATTCATTGAAATTCAGTAGATATTCCAAATACCAGACGGGGTTCATAATTACAGGGTAACTACGTATAATCGCCCGGTAATTGCGTATAACTACCGCACCGGTACTATGGTAATTACCAGAAAATGGTAATTGAAACGGTAAAAACTGTAATCTTAAATCGTTATAATTACCTATTTCCGTTTATACCGGTATTTACCACGGTAATTACCGCTAATACCGGTATTTACCAAGGTACTTGCAGTTAATACCATGTTGTAATTTCCAATTGGTAATTATAAGACATTCAATTACCAGTAATTTCTTTAATTCTAGCCTTTTGGTAATTACCGACGAACTCTGATACCACAGATTCCAAAAAGGGAATTGACATAAATGCAAATTAAAAAATAATTTATTTATTTATTGATTGGACCAATGAAAATCGTGATACGTATATCATATTTGTATATCATGATATACAGGGTGTTTCTGAAATATGTACCCACCTTTTGAAATTAAATATCATCCAAACTGTTCAACGAATTTCGGATCGGATTTTCCTTAGATTTACTTCGATATCTAGAAGGAGGAAAACATTTTACTAAAAATTGCCCTTCGAATATCAGGGGTATGGCACTCCTGATATCCGTAGGACAATGTTTGGTGAAATTTTTTTAAAAAAACTTTTAACGAAATTCAACAAACAAATACGTGAGAGTTGGCAGCAAGGTCAATGACCTACCGTATCAAGTACTCGCAGTCATCTCTTTTTGAATTTTTGTTTCGTAATCGTATGTGGTGACAAAACTTTGTATCAAATACTGATTTTGACCACAGCTCCAAACTGGAATTGTTGAAAATCAACAGTGGTTGTCCCGTAAAGTGGGAAAAATACTCCCGTAAGCCGTAATGTTATAATGTAAATGTAAATATGTCACTAAAAATTGTCCTACCGGTTTTAGGGGTATGGCGATCCTCCTTCTAGATATCGAAGTCAATATTGGAAAAAACCGAATCCAAATCCGTTGAACCGTTTGTAAGATATTTAATTTCAAAAGGGGGGGTACATATTTCAGAAACACCATGTATATGCATCGGATTTATATCCGGAACCTATCGGAAGGGCAAGAACTTTTACAATTCCTAAATATTCCTTACTTGTAAGAGTCCGAAGCGATGGGAGTCTGGAATGGTCATTTTGGAGCTGCTCAATCGTTTCTCTTCTCTCTTGGACTGTCATTCTGTCCAAGGTATTCACGACAGAAGTAATTCTTTTGAGTGCTTGAGTTGGAATCCCCGTGAAGAGAGAGTCCAAATATTCCTTCTCTCTTCGTTCAATGTAACCAGAAACAGACAAGGATTCTAATCCAGTCATTTGACTCCAGATTTGTCTTAAAATCTCAACACCATCGACTCCAATTCGCAAATTTAATTTGGTTAAATTCGGGAAGACTCTCAGGATATTGTGGAATCCGTGGATTTTCATTTCTTGATTAACAGCAATCAATGATTTCAGAGTTGGACAAGATTCATATTTGGAGAAAAACTCATCCCAATCTTCTTCATCACTCCCTTCAAAGTTTATATCCAATTTCTGCAGGGCTGGAAAGTTGATGTTCAAATTTACACGCTTTTGGACGAAATTGTAACATGCACGGACACTCAGGGATTTAAGTACTGGCATGTGCGGGAATCCCATCAAGATATTATCGACACTTTCTTGGATGTTCAGGGATTGAAGGCTGTCCTTGAAACAAGTGGCCAATTCAATCTGAACGGTGTCAAGGTCAAAGTCAAGGTCATCCGCATTTAAGTATGGACCCAAATTTAGGCGCTTCAATTTCAATCCAGTCTTGGACATTTTTTTCAGGTGTTCTACATTGCCAATTTTGTCCGAATCCAGAAATAGTGATTGAATAGATTTTTCCAGTCCGAGCTTCTCAATGCAATTCAACACAACATCTGTATCATCTTCACCTTCCCCTTCGTCAAAGTCGTCCGATACACTAATATCCACAATATTTGGAGCAGCAGTCAACAACTCTTTGATAGAAGTTGGACAAAATTTCAATCGTTCTTTTTCAAAATCAGTACGGAATGTAATCTTTTTCAGAATAGAAAATGTCGGCATGGTATCAGGAAATTGCTTGACAATATTTCCTGAACGGGAGATTAGGCGGTAGGGCAAGCCAAGGACTTTTATGTTTGGACAACCTCCGAGTAACTCAGACACATCTTCAACATTGTAAACGTCTGATTTCCCGTCATTCTCTTCATCCAGATCAATCTCTGAAACTATTTCCCCACAAATTTGAAGGAATTGTTGACCGACTCCCTCTGTTGTACGAAATGGTCCGAGTTTGAATTTTGAGAATGGTATCCCCAATTCATTTGAGCTAAGTAATTCCACAAAATCGCCAATTCGACGGGCATCTTGACCTTCTTGACCTGTTTTACAATTGGATTCACTTCCGCGAATAGTGACATTGAAATGGTTTCGCATGTGTGGAATGGTGTGGAGATTCCACTTCTTGGAGACCACTCGACACGCTTTTAAATCATATCGTCTTACGAATCCAAAAAATGTGTCAAGAATCTAACAGAAAATATTGAGATATACTTTTTTCTCTCTACACATTATTATTATCTCTATGAGGATCAACATACCAGGTCGTTCTGTAGAGCGTGGTCTCCCCGCTCCAACCCTTCCTTCTCCTCACAGTCACCATCAGAGGGCGCGTGATTCCCTTGACTCTGAATAAT
Source organism: Protaphorura quadriocellata (assembly GCA_034698945.1). Lineage (NCBI taxonomy): Eukaryota > Metazoa > Arthropoda > Collembola > Poduromorpha > Onychiuridae > Protaphorura > Protaphorura quadriocellata. The sequence goes on from JAQGCA010003852.1 coordinate 4,706, forward strand.
TTTACACAAGTAATTAATCCTTAATAATACTCTCATTTATTATTTCATGATAAATATCAGTATAACCAAGGAACCTTGACGACGACCGCCTCTAAGAGGTATGCCAGTAAATACCCCAACGAGTTATTATTTATCGGTTGCAGCACCTTACGGCAATGGGAAATAGATATCTCCCATGTGCACCAAGTTTTCTACGAAATGACTCCATAGGTCAAAAATGCCCCATGCAATCCATGCACTTCATATTACGTTGCCACGGGATTGCTCGTCGAAAATTCATCCGTTGCAAAAATGGAGAGTTTGAAAATTATTTTCAGTACAAACCTACCTATAAGGGAGATGTTTTATTTACCTTGAGTATAACTATTTATTTTTCACTTTGAAATTTCCAGGGTATCCTTGACTTAAATCAATTGATTTTTAAAAACAAAACGTTGATTTAAATCAAAAATTGATTTTTTTAAGAAATAACGTAATAATGTTCTTAATGATTTAAATAAATTGATTTAAATAAAAAAAATCAGGATTTAAATAAGAAAAATCGACAGTCGTCGGCCGGCATATCCGGCTTGGCCGACAACCGACAGCCGACAAATCTCCAATTCAGCCGACAGCCGTCAAATCGTGCAAAATAGCCGACAACATTCGGCCGACAGTCGGCTGAATGTTGTCCAATTTAGCAGACAGTCCGTGCAAGAGAGCCGATAATCAGATATCCTGCAGTAATTCGTGTATAATTGGCTTAATGAGAAGCAGTTACGAGTTAATCAGTATTTTCCACTTCGATATGTCACAATTAGGCATCAATTAAATAAATTACAAACAATTTTATATTCACTACTCATTCGAGTACGAATTTATTTTCAACTGTCGAAAAATTGAACTGGAGTAAAGAATGACATTTTCAATTCATGTGTTGGAGTGCGGGATTTTTTGTTAAGTTTTAGCTCACCGCCGTACGGGTGAGTGGGTCGCAAAGGGTACTTAGAAAAAGCCGTCCTTGATTTGGTCGATGTGGATCTCCTTGCAAATTTCAGGGTGGATATGAGGTCATTTACTGCCTGAAATAATGTTGAGCACATGGGCCCAGAATGAATTTTAAAGGCCCGCCCCACCCAAAGGAACTGGTATACCCACCCCGCCCCACACAGTATCAATTTATTTAAAAATTATGAATTCACTTGCGCCCGCGCGGCTTTAGAATCTAGATGAACTTACTCACTGTACTTTACTTTGATCATATCTCTTGGGATCTGTACAGTGTGTCTTAGAATTAGTGCAGGGCGGGCAATGTCCCCCCTTCCATTAAACCATATGGGAGGAGTAGGACAATATATTGTTTCTCACGTTGGGTAAACGCTAACAATAAAGTACGGAAGGCCAGCTAATTCAAAAACCTATTACCGGTGCCTCGCCATGAAGGTCTGCGCTAATTTTAAGACTCACTGTATAACTGACAATGAGACACACATTTTGTATTGAGTTAGGAATCTATTTCACCATTTTCCTGCTACACCGTAATAAAAACTAACAAAATAATTTCTTTTCACAGAGTCTGTGTACGAGGACTGGCATTATGATAGCCCGCCCGGATGGGAGGAGTCCACACTAGCTGTAATCTCGGCCCATAATACGTTCGAGAAGCATCTCGTCGATCCAGTCTCAAGCGAATTTTGACAACTTAAAACCATGTTTTCAGTGGAGTTTAAAATCAAAAAGATTGAAAGAACAGTGAATCCAGCGTTATGGACAAAGTTTAAAGCAGAGAGAAAAGATGTTGCTCAAGTAAAATCAAAAAACTTCAAGTTACTTGACTGCCTTCACATCCCAGAGTCTGATAGATTGGCTCGAGCCGTAATGCAAACAACGTCACCAGTCAATCCAATGCTGCCGCCCTACTCGGAGAATTTTGCTCTCTTGTGTGATGGGGTGAGCTCAATTAATTTGGAAGACATTTGGAAGCAGGGACTCGATCCGAAACTCGGCTCTCCCGGACTACTCGGGCATAGGATTTATTTGGCAGACGAACCAAGAAAGTCAACTCAATACGATATAAATGGCGTACTCCTTCTCGTGTCATGGTACATCTAGGGGAATGTGTTGATTTTGGCAGTACAGAGTTAGAAATTACCCGGGAACCCACTAAACCCCTAGCTTACCAGAGAAATGTCAACGATATTTTTTTTTGATTCCATCACAGCAAGACCACCGAGTAGTGAAACTGGAGAAAGTAATGAGTATGTGATATTCAAAGCGGAAAAATGTTATCCAATGTACGCTGTTACGTATGACCAACCCCGATACAATTCCAGAATGGAACGACAAGATTTTTGACGCTGCACGAATGAATGGACCTATGTTTACATTCGGCCAAGTGAAATTATTTGGAAATAATGTAATAACAATTCCTGCTCAGAAGAATGTTCAATGGCCCTTCTTAGCGAAACATATATTTAAAGCCATGATGGAATTGGAGCAAAGAACAAGAGAACATTGAGGAATTAAATATGGCAGGATTTATGGACAATCGGGTTAACTTAGCCTTATTGACTCAGAACAACCGAGATATGTACACAACCTCGAAAAAAATAATTCGATTTAAAAACTGAAGAACATGTACCAATCGAAGTCATCACGATTGACGATGACGATCAGGAAGACGATAGTGTGAGCAGCCACAGTAGAAGTCCGACCCATACTTCCAACGCAAGGGACGCTGAGTGAGGTCACAAATATGGCTGAGGATGATTACCATGACGAATGCCCGGTTTGCTATGGAACCACTTTACCTTGTGGTCACGTTATCTGTGATCGGCGCGATCAAATTATTGATGCGGTTAAGACTACTATGGCTGGCGTTGAGCACACTTACATTCAGTGTTCAGTGTACGGATAAATAGATGGAACAAAACTCGGGGATTGTCACAATTGGCACAATGAGAGTCGCCATAGTTAATGAAGATTGCGATGGTTACAAAGATGTTCACACTATTGTCGTAACACATACGACGTTACATAATAAGTATGATCCGTCCCGAGTAGTTTTCCTACGCTATAATTCAGAGGGGAAAGAGATTCTGAGACTCTTAACCATTGCTTGGGACCGGCGATTGTTGTTCACTGTAGGTAACACTGTGACGACTAATCGTCAAAACGTTTTGGTATGGAACATGCATCAGAAAACCAGTATGTCCGGTAGAGCGACAAATCATGGATATCCAGATCCGGATTATATTGACCGCGTAAGGCTTCAGTTGAAAGATAACGGTGTAGAATAATGTGTGCAGTCCAACATTTGTATAGTTCGGTCATTTACCAAATATATAATTGATTTAAGAATTACCGATAATAAAAAAAATCAGTCTTAGATACTCCTTTGCACAGCAAAGAAACGGAACACGAATATTCGAATTTTTATTATACAGGGTGCCCCAAATGTCACTGTTCATTCGAAAAAAGTTCTTTAATATGTATTTTTACAAAATTTTAAAATAGCCATACTGTTCAGAAAACGATTTTTTCATTTGAATAAATTGAATTTCTCAATTGAGTATTCTTGAAGTATTTTTCTTTTAAAGTCATGCATAGATACAATTAATTTTTATTTCATTAAATAGAAAATTTTCCTCCACATTATAAATTTGCCTTCAGAATCAAAGTTCAAAAATAGGAATTTTAAGAATCAATTCTTTTCAACATTTTGGAATATCGCCAATAAAAATCATAATATTTTCCAACATTTTGGAATATCGACACTAAAAATCATCATATTTCTAAACATTTTGGAATGTCGCCATTATGAGGATCAATTTTTTTTTTAACATTTTAAAATTGTTGGTTCTTAATGGCGAAATTTCAAAATGTGTGGAAAATATGATTCATTTTTAGTTGCGATATTCAAAAATGTTGAAGGAATAGCAAAATTTATTTATTTTTGACAAATTCAATGAATTTGTCAAAAATTAATTTTCCTCGTAGTGATGCATTTGGCAAAAAGACAATGAACTTCCTTTCGGGGAATGAATTTGTCAAAAAGACAATGATAGTAGGTTTCACTACCGAGGGGTAGTTAAATTGTAGAACAATATCGGATATTTGTTTCTCAAGAAGGAACTTGTCCATGGCCCCTTGACACGAAATGAGAGGAATTTTTGTTGACCTACCAAATGTCAACATTTGAAGAATCTAGTTTGAAACAATTGTATTCAGAACATTGTTCAGCCGCTCCACGTAACTTATTTCTAGTAAAATGTGTCTGATCTTGCGGCAGGGATTAATGAGCTTATCTACGTGTACTCAATTCTGACGAGATAAACTTCTCAAACTGTCTCCGATTTTTCAGTTACTCCTGCCAAGAATGGTATTGCACTCCAAATGTATAAATAAATCGATAATCATTGACATCCCTTGATTAGATCCTTCATAAGAAATCAAATTTACTGGGGAGATTTAGCCCAGTTCATGGAGTGCCGCAATTTAGTAACATGTTTGTGTAAAAATCCGAAGAATAATAAAACGAATGAAATATAAGCACAATAAATTGTTAATTAAAATGATTTACGTACGTCTAAAAATGTTTCAAATTCTGCAAGTCCTATATCTTCATTACAACTTTGAGTTGTAGGCCTCTATCGGGTAATTTGACCGACAGTCGGCCGAATGTTGTCGGCTATCTTGCACGATTTGACGGCTGTCGGCTGAATTGGAGATTTGTCGGTTGTCGGTTGTCTGCCAACATGCAGATTTAGCCGACAATTGTCGGCCAACTTGTAGCCGACGATGTCGGCATTCGGCCACATTGGAACTCCCGACCCCCGACCAATTTGTGTTTCAAATTCACGTCATTAGTCAGTGTGAATTGATTTGTTACCAACAACGCAAACGACAAAAAGCCCAGGTCAAGCCAATTCATGAAATATGTTCTTTCCGACTCAATTCGCAAGTAAAATAACAACAGTTTCATCGATTTAAAAGTACTTAATTAAATGTTTCAAAACTAAGAAAACACTTACGGTTGTGGTTGGTTTGACTCGTTTCTTCCCATTCACTGACATCTTTGATCAAAGAACCCAACTGTTGACCTCAGTGTGAATTCATTTGCAGCAACGACGCAAATGACAAAAAGCCGAGACCAGGTCAGTTCATGAACTATTTCGTATCCGATTGATTTGCAAATTTATTAACTGTAATTTGATTTAACAGTAATTAAATGTTTCAAAATAAAAAAACACTTTGACTGACTGTTGTGGTTGTTTTGACTCTTTCCCATTCACTGACATCTTTTATCGAAGAATTCAATTATTGACCTAGGTTGACCTTAATTCCGTTGACCGTAGTTATTCCTCCTCTACGAATTTTCTTTTCTTTCACTTCTGATTCTTTCTTATTTTGAATTTGTTTTTCAAGTTCAATTAATTCACTTTCACTCGTGAATAATTTTAAAAGAAATATCTTGGTCCCGGGTTCATTCTCTTCTGCTCTTCTGAACACTCAATGGCCCGGGCCGTTCACATTTTAAATTAATAATTCTGACGTTACTAGTATCCTAGTTTGCTTAATAAATTAATTTTATACCAAATTGTAAGTGATACAACGTCAAATTTGGAAGCAAAATTGATAGCAGATTATCAAAAACAATGTCTTGAAACTTTGCAATTATTGCTGGAATCGGATTTAGAAATTAATTTTGGGTGAAATAAATTATTTTCGGTGTTTGTGCGGAGAGCATGAACACATTTCTGTAATAGTTATAAAGTTTTGGACAAACTTCGTGCCTTTGTGAAATTCCCATGAATGAATTCCGTTTTTGCAGTGAAAAATTGTTGACATTTACAGTTCCACACGATGGAACAAAGATGTGAATGTCATTCACATCACGAATCCATAATCATCGTATTATTTAATGGATTTTTTTTAATATTAAACTTTTTATTCAGTCGCTGTCTTCCATACAAAGATTGCCCAAGGGACACTGAATACAAATGCATATTATTTTAACAATAGATCTTGCTGTCAAATATAATTCTACTCGTAGTAATGGAAAAAAAAAACTATATAGTAATAATTTTTGGTATTTATCTCTGGAGTTTGTTATATTTCGCAGATGACTACGACGAAATTTCTTATTAATCGTCAGAAATCAGAACTTAACAATTTAACAAAACAAGGGAATGTATTTTATAGCCTAGGGAGGGTTCATTTGCGGAACTAATTATATCGGATTAAAATAATTTTATTAAATTTTTGAGGAATTTTTATTTTGTTATTTATTTATTTATTCAATCATAACACGACATCCCATGAATAGGTCCTTATATGAAATGCATGGTATTGCTTTCGGGATCGGATAGCATATTCCCGTACCCTAGGTTGACTCAGAAGTTTTAGCCGCGGCGCGGAAAACTAGCTTGTGGGGGCAATGTATGGGACGACTGCATGCGTTGTGCCTTAACCT
>JAQGCA010003853.1:0-11157 GCA_034698945.1 Protaphorura quadriocellata
TTTCTAGAATAGGTTTACCCTTCCCAAAAAAGATCTCCCAACGACGTTTTCCCTTCGTCATCTTCCGATAAGATTACTTTCCTAATCTTTTATTTTTAAAAAAGGGAGATGCCAACCCTGATAAAAATAGAACCATGGATGTATTACCTACAACACTACTGACATTTCACAACTTAAACAAAGGAAAGTCGTGAAGGAACTGTCCAAGGTGCCAAATGCAAGAATTGTGATTTGGGTGCGAAGATGATGATAGATGCATTAAATTAACTTACTGTGCTGAACAAGAGACCTAGAAGATGCAAAGAATGGTGGTAAAACTGGCTTAGGAAAAGAACCAACAGATAATGTATCCGCATCGGGTTCAGAATCCGAAAGTCGTTCCAGCTCATCAAAGAGTTCATCAATGTCTCCAACCGGTCCACCGCTCTTGGATTCATTCCGATGACCCTCCTCCGTCGCCTTAAATTTTCTTAACAGGTTCACAATCTTCTGTTTTAGGTTCTGCGTGAAAAAATTGTGATTAGCCCAATTAAGGAATGTGGTAGGAATGACAGGATGGTTAAATTAAATATATTAGAAATTGTCTCGCATTTGAGCGGAAATATATTTTAAGACTTAAAAACGTAAACTAGGAGTTCCATTATAATGATGATAAAAAGACAATTCAAAAAGGCGTTTCAATCAGAGAAAGATGTCGGTACAATCTAAATTTAAAAAACCAGTAGTTGTTTATAAACTTACTCTATTGTGTGGTAATGATTTTGAATTTTTCCTGATAATGACGTCATCCGGCGGTGAGTCACTCGAATGGGAGGAGAAGTCATCCTCGTCATCAGAAAAGTCGTGACCTAATGTTCTGGCTTTCCCTGCAGAGTCGGGAGGATTCATTGGAGAAAACTGCCGCCTCAACCCAGAAGCTTTGGTTTTTTGTGCGATTTTTGAGAGATAAAGACAAAGAGAAAAGAAAAGAATGGGGAGTGCGCGGATCAGATTTTGAAAAATTCTAAGCATTTCACAAACACAGGACCACGTTGATATGAAGGGAAATTTGACTAGCATGCAATACAGTTGTAACCAACACAACTTAATATGAGGTGATTAAAGTCCTAGCAAGGATAAGTATAATTCTGACAATCTAGTCTAATTGCATAACAGAGGGAAAGTAAGTAGGTAAATAAAATAATTCTACATTAAAAAACAGCATGCGAATTAATTGCACACGCATAAACCTAAACTCTCTTGTGCTATTAGCCAATGTTACCAAATGGATGGTCGTTATCTACAAAAAAGTATGTTAAAATCATTCGGACTGATTCTGAGGAAAGAAATGTGAGTTCGAGGGGTTAGAAGAAATCATTTAAAACCAAATACATCAGACTTGAGGTAGTTCTCCGTTTAAAGATTATGACTTCCAAGTGTTATAATAGATTTGGCACGATTTGAATTTCTATTTATTGCCATTCTCAAGCGAAAGAGTTCAATCATGCAAATCTCAATAACAAAACCATACGGCGACATTTTCAAATAACCGCAACATACCTTGTTTGGCTTTTCGGTCACCTTCCAAATCGTCAACAGGTTGAGATGTTATTCCGGTCAGAGTAACCTTTGCGGTGTGTCCTACGTTTTCTTTGTTTCCTCCATCCGGTGGGAAAAGACTTAATTCTAAATCAAGACTTCTTTGGAGAACCTGTAAACACAGAAATTCTCAATACGAATACAAATTCGTAAGACTAATTTACAGAAAAAATAAGTGTTTATATTAGAAATTACGAATTAGTCCCCACATTATTACATTTTTTATTTCTTAAGTATCACCCTTTCTAAAATACTACAATGTTTTTCTTTAGTGTGGTTTAATATCCAATCTAGTGGTTAAACAACCTTCCCTCCCCACTGAAGTGAGACACATTTTTTAGACCGCGATTGAAATACACTTTGATTGAGATTCCGGTCTCCTACGTTCTGAGCAAGGAATTATACGTTTTCTTCATTTCATTTGTTCCGCTCGTAATTTATAATTAAAACCAGAATCATAGAAGCAAAACCTTACCAACGCCATATCAATCGTTCCTTCCGCTAAAGTCTTATACCCAAGAATCGTCCGGTTTTTGTACTTCTTTCGTCTCTGAAGCATAATCAGCAGTCGGTTTTCATCACGTTTCAGGAAGTGCGGATACTGAAATTCAAGATATTACAATCAACGATCTCATCTGTCAAGTCTGATCAAGTCGAATAGTACAGATCTATGAAGCCAAAAAAACAGTCACCTAGATAATCTGTAAACTTGTTTCGAGAAAATGTATTTAGTTATTTACTACACTAAATACACTAGTCCTAAACAAGGTTAACAAACAAGTTTAGCCAAGTGCGGTTTTTGTAAACCAGAAATGTAAAATAAATTCTACTGCGGAATCTACTGAATTTTAAATTAAAATTTCACACTGGAAATCATTACATGAAACAAAACCTACAAAATAGACATGATTTAATCCCTTTGGCAGACAATGGAAAGATAGATAGATAGATAAATAAACGCTTTTTTTATTTGGTCAATCTTTTCAGAATAAACAGATGGTTAGTAGCCTTACCCTTACCAGGCGTGGAATGTCTTTTTTGTGAATATTAATACCTCATATTATTGCGACAGAGAAGCCTATAAACTAAACTATAAACTAACCTGTAGCCTAGGCATAAACGTTGGTGCTATCTAAGCTGATCTGATCTCATCAGAGTGATTCCAGACATATACAAGCACATTATTGCATAGAGCTCGCAACGGTCCGGTCTGGTCCGGTCCTAGGCAGAAACCGGACCGGACCGAGACCGACATTTCGGTCCAGTGGTAAGAACCGGACCGGGACCGACCCAGTCCAGTTCCGGTTAATGTTTCTCAATTTGTCCAGCCTTGTAATTAGTGATGTACCGAAATCGACTTTCGGCCAATGGCCGAATAACAAAATTTCGGCTTCAGCCGGTGGCCGAAACCAAAATTTCAGTTTCGGCGTCGATTGTTATTATCGATATCGGCCTAAAATCGGGGCCGAAATTGAGGATTCGGCAACCGGCCGAAACCGAAATTTCGGTCTCGGTTTCGGTTTCGGCCGAAAATTTCGGTACATCACTACTTGTAATGCATTTCCTGCTCAGACAGTTGAGGGAATAGTAACTGAAGGAAGCAATCGTAAAATTGTATACAACCTAGCTAGAGATATACATTGTTTTGCGTCGAAACTCGGTCCAAGACCGGACCGGACCGTGGTTCCCTCCGGTCCACGTGTTGCAACCGGGACCGCAGAAGCTATACAGAACTTAGTTGGAGTTAAAAACTGTCATGCGCCAAACTCCGGTCCAGGAATGGACCGCCGCGGTTCCCGGTCCGGTCCCGAGGACCGGACCGAACTTCGTCGATCCTAAATAATCGAGACCGGACCGGGTCCGAACTGTGGACCCCGGTCCGGTTCTCGGTCCGGACCGGGACCGCAGCGAGCTCTAATAGTGCATTAAAATTGGTCTAATAAAATATTTGAACCGAGTTAGCAGTGGAATCGACATTTACCTGGAGTGAAAAATGTAATTCAAGCTCAGTGTCAGTCAGGCCATTTGGGAAGAGTTGAATTTCATTAGACCTGAGAGTTAGATAAAGTTTCGATTAAAAATCAACGTAGGCGCGTAAATTAAAATGTGTAATGTTGTTTTAGCTATATAGCTATCAATCTATTTGAGTGAACTGGTTTCTAATTTATATTTTTGTGAACTTGTTGAAATGTCCAGCGAACAAAAGTTAGCACAGTGGAAGTTCCATAGAAATGAAGCGACAAGACTTATGAATGAAGTGGTGGACGAAGTAATGTTGGCTGAAGTAGAACAATTGGAGGAGAAGGCAAACCAACCGTGTGATGACAAGAATTGCAGGAATTGCAAATATTTATATCAGAGGTCAAAATTAGTGAATCGTGCGAATGAAACCATTTACGAACTTAAAGAAACATACAAGTGCCGAGTGTCGAAGGATAAGAAGCCCTGGGGTGGAGTTTATGGAATTATTTGTATTCATCATGCTTGTGTTAAACGTGGGATTAATTACTTTGGGAAGGCATTTGATGTTTATGACAGAATCCGGCAGCATTTATCTGCAATCGGCCGGACAAATCCTGCCAATACAAGGTCCGTAGATCGTTACTTTTGGACTCATACTGATAATCCTGACCCTTTCACTATTTTCGATTTGTCTACTTTCAAGAAGAAACAGATGATTCTAAGAGATTGGGTAAATAATATTGCTTCGTACTAATTTAGGAATCACTAATCTAAAAAAATATTTTGTTTTATAGAACTAGAAACACAGCTGATGAATGAATTTAGAACACGTGGGGCTTTTGGATTCAATATTTCGCAATCAGTTCCGGTCCGGCAGAAGATCAATTTGTTGTTTCACCTGAAACTGCGAGAGCCACCACATCAACTTCAAGGTCAAATGCACTTAGACAAGATCAAAGGAAGACAGTAGAAAGAGAAAGGTGTGTCGTATGAGTCACTAAAGAATTGAGTCGACTGGTTCAAAAAATAAATATTTCCTTCCAGGAGTTCCGACATATCTCTTGGTCTATTAGTTGCTCTCGCAATCCACAACTAACAAGACCCGAACAGAGATAATCCCAAAGAGGTGCTGGAGAAGTAGATGCAGCGGGAATTCTCCTGAAACTTACGTCTACTTTCTATCAGCAAGAGGAATTGAAGAATTCAACGAATGTAAAGATTTACCAACCCAGAACAATGAACTCAAGGAAATCCTCAAGCCTAATCTAATATTCGGTGAAGGTGATAATTATAAAGTTGATGAACACTATGACGCACTGATTTCTGGAAAACTTTTGCAAATCTCCCCAGTAGTTAAGAAACCTCGTTTGTAATATAATGTAAAGATAGTGCTTACCTTAACTGACGGCGAGACCCAGCCATTTTCACGGCGATAATCAAAGAATTTGCATCAGTTGTAGACAAAGGACGTGTCACCACCAGTCGTATTAATGTCAATGAGCACAGTCTGAAACAGAAATCAAAAGACCAATTTTAACTTTTGTCCGTAATAACAAAATGACTTTCAAACGTTGTCGACAGACACACCGTATCAATAAACGTGGAATTTGAAACATTACATTGACCTAACCCATACAAGGCCAAGCAGAGTATTACTTTGATAAATCTATTTAACCTATGTACTAATGACATCAGCAATGGCTGAATATACATAGTTCCATGAATGAATCAACGATTTCATTAGTCATTTAAACAAGGTTGTTTGTCGCCCGGCACGGGCACGTCCCAGTATGGCGAGCGAAGCGTACGTCGTACCGCTGTTACTTCTATCAGAGCTTAATGGAATAGAAATTCCATTATCTTTCCTGGACGTACGAGGGATATCCAGAAAGAATGTGAATGTATTTATAACAACATATTTGTTCGTTTACTTGTTTTGTTTCTTTAGAGTGCTACTCATTGCATTCAGACAAACAGAGTATGCGGGCTGATTGTCTTATATCAAGCTATTCAAACTCTGTTAATTATGGAATCCTGGGATTTTCTGTCATTAAGTAAAGGGAAAGACAACTCTGTGCCACAAAGCACGACGCGCTGCAATGCATACTGGTGATCTTTAACTAGTTTACACCATTACACGCCTCAACACACCAGATTACCTCAAATAATTTGGAATATCCGAGTCGATAACAAATGTGTACTAAGGTACTTAATTTACTATTATCTCAATGGCTAGCCCAAGGAGTCTGGACTATTTGTTTTAAGTAAGGAGATTCGGTAACTAGTAAACAATAAAATTAACAACTTTTCTCTTGCCTGGATGCGCATCCCATGCCATTGCATTACGGAAACCTGGTTTCGCGACTAGGGTTATTTTCACATAAGACATTTTGGAATTTAACGTTGTCGGGTGGATACACGCCATGTTTGCAACAGCCATTGATCTGCAGGTAATGTTGAAGTCATATAGACATTGCATTTTTTGAGTTTTTTTTTGCACTTTTCTGTTTGTTCGGACTTACCGGCTCTCTTCACTACGGAATTTAATTGAATTGTTTAGTCTCTTTGGGCTAGCCTAGCCGCTAGACATTGAGATAATTCGTTAATTCTCAAACTTCTCAACGACAATGGTGACCATGGTAATGACAGTGTTGTAGTGCGAACATCGAAATGCCACCAATCGGACTATGAGGGGACTTGTTGAAAAACTTGACAACAACAATGGTGACCATGGTAATGATAGCGTTACAGTGTGAACATCGCAAATGCCGTCAAGTGGACGTACACAGCTTCGCTACGCTCCGTTCGCCAAGGTCGCCCAATAAAATACTTTGTTGGTATTATCGGTTTGTAATGGTCAAATCAACGCTTCCATGAGATTCAAAAAATTAACTTTACATTTAACTCACGTTCTTGCGTGCATAGAAATACGTGCTAATAACTAAACTAAGTATTTTGGCCATTTATCCATACAAACTAGAGCAGATACCCCTCCGGATATAGACGACTAATAGCTCATCGAATCCTGGATAACATTTACAAAATGCGTCCCAGTTCCAGTTCTGTGGTCAGAGGAAGGTCATACTTTTTTTTTGCGCTCCTGGGGCTGGAGCTCAGCCATTGCAAAACTATGTGTCGGGGATTAACCTTTAATGTTACTAGAACGAATGGAAGAAATTCCGTTCGGCTAGACATTGAGATCATTCGTAAAGTAAAGTACCTTCATTGTTCGTTTTCGTTAAATATAACTATTCGGTGCACCCCTACTTTTGAGCATCCGGCGTACCATGAACTTTGAGCACCATCAATTTAGAAAAGAAGTGTTCAAATCCTTGTTATACAATTCTCGTATATCTGACCATGTTCAGAAATATCAATACTTTAAAGTATTAGTTAAAGGCTAGAGACCTTTAGCTGGGGAAACCGGCACCGGTAGTAGGTTATTAGGCGTTCCGTGAGAAAGACAAAGCTTATTGTCAGATAAATAAAGGTTTTGCGACTATACTAAATAAGCCAAAACAGAATGCTGGTAACAAATTATTTGTTCAAGCTAAATGCCACAAACAACAAAACTGCTTCGTGCATTACGTCTGCGTCTGTCTGTATCTGGTTTTCACAACGAGATGTGAATGAAGGTCTTTACCGTGTAACCCCATATATGTTCCAAAACAAGTCGTTCTGTGTGTGTCTAACATTGGAATATTTGTAGTCACGACGCGTAAAAAAGTGAGCACGTATTCTTTAGCGATTGATAAAATATGAAAAAAGTGCTCTAAGACCTATCCTTCTAGAGTACTGTAAAATAGTTTCACACAAGAACCGTGCTAGGAATGATACGAATTCAGCAACCAATCTGGCTTCGGGTTCGCTTTTACTCCATTAATGCCCGATTGTACCAACGACGGTTAAATTCTCACTAATCTGAGTTCAACTAACTGGAGATTAAAGTTAACCGCCCAGTTTGATCTGAGTTCAATTTTGCGCGTTTTACCAACTGATCTCGGTTCAACTTAACTCCAGTTAGTTGAACCGAGTTCAGTCTTTCTGGCACGGTGGAAATTTTGAATCTGAAGTTTCGGCTGACATTTGATTTTGACATTTGCTCAAAATGGGTCGTCGAAAAAGTGCTTTTCTCCGGAACTACCGGGCTGACCGGGCTGCAAATTTCAGGGGAGACTGCCCTGAAGGTATAGTTGTGCCATCACTACGTTTTGACAGTCTCCTGTTAAGAAGGAGTGTTGAGTATTTTGGCAGGCAATTACTGAAAAACTAGATTGGTGTTCTGGATTCCTCTAACGAATCCTGAGGCCTTGTTCTTTAAAAACTGTCGAAAATATGGCCTAGAAAAATATTAATTATTTTCCAAAATGAAAAATTCTCAAGTAGTTGCATTAGTGAAAATATTCAATGGCTTCCGCTCAATCCATTAAAGAAAATATAAATATTCAAGTGAGATTTTAAAATACTCAACGAATGAATTTTTTTGAAATCCCAAGAACAAGGCCTCTGGTAACTAACCTGCTAGAGAATGATCATCACCGGTGGTCAAAATTTTGTACCAAATTTTTTATTTTGGCTGCCGAAAAAAAATCCTGCACTTTCCCCTTGTCTCCAACGTATTTCACAATTTGTTTCTTGGTTGTTTACATTTGCCCGTTAATGCTGGTCAATGTAAAGTTTTGACCGATCTTTCGCCGTTCCTCCGACACCGCAAAAGTTTGGTCAAAACGGTCCTCTCTGCCCGTTAAGGGGTGTCCCCTTAAACTCGATTTTAAGGGTATGGGTAATTGGCATGGGATAAATTTCCATAGCAACCCTGTAGTTTGCCTCTCAGTGGAACTGACATATACAAACTCTGCCGTTGCTATGGTAATTTTACCCGTCAAAGTATGATAATATGTTTGAATATCTGGAATATTTGTTACTAATTGTATATAAAAAAATATTTTAAGTCTTTCTTCTAGCGATGTTTGTGTAAAGTTATATACCGTCGCTTAACCTACACATGGGCGAATATCGCCAACATGCTAATAGCATATGGGTACCTGTTTAGCTCTAATAGCATATGGGCGTACACCTGTTTTGCTCTAATAGCATATGGGCGTATACCTGTTTTGCTCTAATACCATATGGGCGTAAGCGACATTTTGGCGAAAATGACATTTTGCATTCAAAAAATCAAAAGAAACTAGGTCTGTCTAGCGTCAAAAGGACTAATACGAATACAACATACGGAAGGTTGTGTTAGAACCGTTGACGGGATTACATATTCCTAGTATAACATTGGTTCATTAATGTACTATCGAAAATGACTTCTAATTACTGCGTCGCGTTGGTTTGTGTTTGGTAGATGGATTTTGTCCAGGTAATTAACCCAGAACTCTTCATCGTCATCGTCAGAACTGTCGTTGGCGTGATGTGACATATAATACCCGGATTTGTCCGTTCACCCAATTTTCGATAACAAAATTTGGAAATTAGGTTTCCCGCAATGTAGATTTCGGATGACTCGTGAATTTGATCTGAGATCAAGAAGTTAACTGGACAAAATCGGCGGTTCAAGTTGAACTCAGTTCAAACTCCGGTTAAAGTTGGTACAACGCGTTTTTCACTGATCTCGGTTCAAATGTGGGATTTGAACCGAGGTTAACTCTAACCGTCGTTGGTACAATTGGGCATAAAATTGCAAGAACCAAGAATGGTCACTTCTTTTCTTTTAGATTCCAAGTCAGGTCTCAGGTGGGTCGACTGCAGTGTAAATCAAGGAATACGATTCATGTTGTCGGAAATTAAACATTTACGTCTACAAGATTCACACTTTAAATATTTCTAATTGTTTCGGTATGACGTCCGGATGCTGATTGAGAACTTGTGGCAGTTTAATCAAATCAGGCAAGTAATTAAAATTGCAAGAAATAAGTGAATGGGTGCAGAAAATTCTAAATTCACCCTACTCCCGGTGTCTCGGTCCTGGTCCACCTCAGGTCTCAACGATGCTCAGCATTAATCAATAAAAAAACACGTGTTCCACAAACCTAAAAATAAGCCGCACTGGGTCTCAGCCGCACCAAACGGCTACAGAGAAACCCGATAGCACATAGTTATTTCAAACTCTTCACTAAATTTCCATTAAGCCTCAAGTTAAAAATAAGTACACCTTTGCAATCGTCCGAGAAGCCATTCCAAATTCTAATACCCTACATCTGCAAGTCTCGTAAAAAAAACGTTAAATTGGCAAATCATATGTGGAATGCGTGAGGGCTGGGATTGTACATTGCGAAGCCAAAAACACAAAAACGAATACTTTCTTCCGACTAAAAATAGCTCGTTAAATATGGTATAATACATACGACGCAAAGGGGCTACCAACTTATGTGATTTGGAGTGGATTGATGCATAATACAATACGTAACGACAATACTTGATCACGACAAATTGCCTAACTACTTTCCCCATCCTTCAAACAAGCAGTGTGTATTACTTAATTGTGCCTTTAGATAAGGCATGTTGACATGAAAGTTGGCTTTCACCTGTACAGTTCCCTGTAGAAATGAATGGGTAAAAAGATTAACCCTCTCCTTGAGCATTTCAAATTCTTATCGTTACCTTAGAGGGTGAGGGTGAGACGAATAATGAAAAAATCGCTCCCAAACCGGTGATTGATTACAAGTTAAGTGCAACTGAGCGTTGCTATTGAGTTGGAAAAGTAACAATTAAAGAATTCTGTTAATAATGAAGTTTAGGCAGCTCATTCTGTACGAGTATAAGATCACTGCTACGTACATAAAGTCAGATAAAAGTCTTGTTTAGGGAAAGCTTTGAAAAATAATGGTTGAATCACTTAAATATTTAAATTATTAAATATAAATAATAGTTTCACGTTCGAATAAAGCAATTCATTAAGCTAAGTTAAATGTAGTTGACCATATTCATAAGGTGTTTAGGAAGGCTCAGATGGTCCACTGACAGGGATTTCATTTGTGGGCTATTTACTTGATGATGAGGAACCAGTGCCACCAGTGGTGATGTCAAGAATTTTATTTTCCATTGTTATTTTTCAAATAATAATAATTCGGTGATACGCTTCGACACAATTAAAAGTCAGAACTCCTTGAACCGCTCAGTTCAGTCCCACCATAGATAGTTACTTACCTTCCATTATCATATGAATTCATGGAAAGAATTTGACATATCCGTAGTCGCAGATTTAGATTACAACTGTCATTAAATAAACATTAAGTAAATTAGTATAGTAAATTAGTATATTATTTCAACGTTCTCCTATGGAAATGCCATAATCTCAACTCAGACTGGTAGAAGGTCAAACCTATAGAAATATATATTTAGAATCACATTATGCAATAAGGCTCTGCGTGCAAGTATTTTCATCTCCTACTTCACACGCGGACAACTCACTTATTATGTGATGACTGAGGGCCAACACTATGATTATGAAGCCCAAACGCTAGGAATGTCCTATGATGTTCAAAAGAAATATTTTTTTTTCAACACAAAAGTGAATTTTACATATTATGATGATCAGGGCACGTAAAGACACCTTCTAATAGGGTGGTGACAAGAGCCGTGTTTGTTAGAAAAGCTATAAGGGACCATTGT
>JAQGCA010003854.1:0-11156 GCA_034698945.1 Protaphorura quadriocellata
AAGGGAAAAATTTACTTTACGAATCGTCTCAAGTCTAACCAAAGGAATTTCTTCCATAGGAAGTTGAGGAGACAGAAGTCTTATCAGGAAATTAATATTGCCTTGAGCTAATGCCCTCGGCTAATCCCTGGCAAAACAAAATTCGTGTGGAGTTCGTTGCTTGTGCTATGCCAAGTCGTAAAATGACCCCAGTCCGGACGAATCCAGGTGTACGTCTTCGTTCAGCAGAGGCTAGCAACGAACTGTCGTGGGTAAATTCCCGCCAAAAAAGATTATTGAATATTTCCTACAAAATTCGAAGCTGGAATGACAGAAGAAAAGAAGAGTTCGTATTATGGTGGTTGCCCAATCCATCGGTCCAATCATTTCAGTAGAACAACCAAATTCGTTTCCTTTTGGATGTCACACAATATTCCGGCAAAAGCATAAAATTTTCGACAGCTATTTTTAACTCCTGTGTTAAAAATTCTCAAATTATTCCTTGTAATGAAAATTTGCTGGACGATAATGGAAATTATTTTTTTATATTTTAAAAATTCTGAGTTTCAATTTTGAATTAAATCAAAAATTTGCATCCGTTAAGGTGGATTCAGACAGCTATTGCGACCGCGATTTAAAACGACTTAATTTTGAAGTCGCGGGCATTCACGACCTGAACATATTTTTTGCTAATTTCGCTGATTTTGGGACATGTTATGAATTGTACTTTTCGGTTTTTTTCCATCACACAATATTCCGACAAGAGCAAGTCCGACAAGTTTTGAACACAGCTAAGATAATCAATTGAATTGGATTTGTAACTATAAATTAGTAACTCCAGCTTTGTATGAAACTGCTGACACAATTTGAAATACTGTTTAGGGGGATATTTTTAAGTTTAGTCACATTAGTTCGAAATTCCGGAATATTAATTTTATGGTTTTCTTCATCCCCACCATGAATTATCCGGTACCTCATTTTCCCATTCCTGCAATCCGCAACAATGATATTAACCCCAAAATTTGTAAGTTCCAAATTTAAAAAAATATTCGTCAATGATTTGGGTTAATATTTGCCTCGAGAAGATGAATTTTGACTAATTTAATGAAACCATTTTTTTAATGTGAGCGTGGAGTGCACGCCATTCGCATATTAGAAAATTGTCGTTCTTAGCACACCTGCCAACATTAGCCAACCCTACCCCGCTGATTTCGTGAAAAATGTTCTCAAAACTAAAAACAGAAAATGAAGTCTTTCTTTTTAAGGAAATTGATCGGTTTAAGAAAAAGTGCAAAGATGCAAAGTCTCAAGATTTTAGCATGGGATACTCGAGTGGAACTTTTACTCCAGAAACTAATCCAAACGCGCTACTTTATTTTTAATTGGTTTTGAATTAGCACGGTGGGGAATTTCATCCAATTTTCAAAGACTCCCAGACTATAGGTGGAGAGAGAGAGAAAAATATTTGAAATTTTAATTCTCGAGTAAAAATTTCATAAGAAATGTCGTGGTACAGAGTTAGCAAGAATAGTAATATAGTATGGTAATAGGTACTTAGCTAATTGTAGTAATAACATTAAACTAGCAACAGAAGAAATTTCAGAGGGAATTCAGTCGTGAAATTTATGAAAGCACACCCGGGCGTTTCTCTCGAGCGACGACATGAAATGTCCCACCATCAAAAAACAAGACGTAAATTTCAAATTATGTTTTCTTTGGTCCTCTGACGGAAATGAAATAGAAGCCCGTGGATTGTCGTCGAGAACCCTGAGGAATTTCCTTCGTTCCGACCCCAAAGGTTCACTCATAAAATCTTCAAAAGAGCGCCACACATTTTTATGCCACAACAATTGTTCCATTTTTTTTCTCTGCACCCGGCTATTAAGATAATGCTAAAAAAGATTGCTTGTGTTTTGTTGCCTTATTTTGTTTCACATGGCATGGACGAGCGATTAAAATTTTTTCGTATTTGCTGAAACGGGCAAAGTGTGCTTATGGAATATGATGGCGATGGCGGATGTGGATCTTCCGTGGTTTTTACAAGTGCAAAAGATAAAGGGAAAATATGACATTCTATATCTCTTGTCGTCCAAGCCTCTAACTCGTCAAGAAATTTCGAGACGACATTTCCGTGAAAATTGATAACATCCAAATTGATTTTTGACTCTAGAGATTGGTTTGTTGGTGGCAGGGAAATCAGAGATGTGCATTTTAAAAAATAGCTCCGGGAGTTCCAATGCAGTATGGAGACATTACCTATAGTGAGCATAGAGTATTTCTCCAAGACTTTCACTCTTTGGCAGCAAACATTTATATAGTTATTATTTTGAATACTGAAGGGACAATACATTTTCTACCGGTTCCGTTCCGTTCCGTTCTCCATCGGTCTGTTACCGTACAGACATTCGAAGTGGAGTGAATCTCTGAACTGATTCGGCTATGGAACTTTATGACATTAATAAAAAATTCTATGACTCTGACATTGACATCCGATGAGTACATTTCAACCTAAAACCGTTTGCAGAAATGAAGCACATATTCTTCCATATATCTCCTAAAATATGGTCAGAAATGTTTCTGACCTGAGTAGTTATGAATTATGAAAAATTATGAGTTAAATCACATACTGGTCTTAGACGTTTTTAATCTCACCTCATTGCAGATAGTGCCAATTAGATGCATTACATAAAATTATAGCATGTACCAAAGAACTTAATTTTATTAAATGGGCACTCTCCAACATTGAATGGAAATGAAAAATGCCGGAAAAAAAGTTTGTGATTTCATTGACACTAATTTTTCAACTTTCATTTCAGCAACATTCAGCAATACTTTACTAAAAAGAGATGCACCTGACCTGGATGCCAGTACCTTGACTTTGACTTGACCCCCGTCACCTATTTACAGCAATATCATTCAAATCGTACATTTCCCAACTCATTAGGTGAGCTTTCTATGTATAAACTCTGTCCTTTGTTTCTTCTGATGGCTCAAAGCCAGGTCCGAATGTTGACAACAGGGCAAACTGAAATTCTTGACCGTAATAAAAGAAACTAACTAACTAACTTTCATGACTCTTCAATCGTAAATAATACTAGAAATGAATCCCATTTGCCACAGAATCAAGGTGTAGAACCCAATAGTCCATAAAAAGAATAAAATGGATTAAAACGAATTTGAAGACAACATTTTGTGTACCTTAACATTTCTTTAGAATTGCTATCTCATTGAAGGCATGTTGCTAACCTTTCTGTAAATTAGACCATAATTTATTACACCGTGTCCGAGTTTTGTCTTTCTTTGATTTTTAAATTGATTGATCTAATTTTGACCACTTTTGTGGGAATGCATTTGCAGGCCTCCAAAAAGTAGAATTGTCAAGGATTGAACTTTGAATAAGAATGCGTTCAGGAACACAATAAATCCAATGCGACCGGCCCGAGACAACAAGTTTAAAAACCCTTAAAAGCAAAGCCGCGTCCCAAAATTGGCCACAACTTGCTAATTTTTATAGCAAGTTGCGTCATGGTGTCCCAGTTTTAAGCCTGTAATGCATGGGTTGTAAAGTTAAGGTCCCCTCGGCGTTGCTCAACCTCATGACTGCGTCCAAACACCGCCGGTTCTTTGCTCTCCGAGCTGGCGTTCACCCAGGCAATCCAGATGAAGTGGTTTGCCTCCTCGATGACCAGATCCCCTGACCCCTCAACCTCAACCAATCCTCAAAGGTTTAATTACCGAATACATATCCTTGTCCGGGTATATCCCAATCATGTTCTCCTTGGAATCCTCCAATTAACCCGAACACACCGCAACAGCCACTAGTAATTCAAACAACAGAATACTTCTTATTAATTTACTTAATTTAATTACGTTTTCCATGAAAAGATGCACTGAAGGGAGATCTAGACAAAATGATGTCACGTAGTCGGTCTTCTGGTCCGGGCTAGTCTTCAGCTGGAAAAGGAGTGAAGTGAAGGAGTCTCTGCGTTGTGGAAGTTGGGCTCTTAGTAGTCTCTTTGTGGATGATGGGGTGCGTAAAGAAGGGTTTTTGGGATGAGAATTATTTACAGGGTGTGTCATACGTTACGGGTGGTGGTGGTCATTTTTGGGACACACCCGTTAACTAAATAATATAAATTGTTAAACCGAAAGCATTGCTTGGCACGGTCGGCCCGGCTAAATTTTGTGGCCATTCGTCCGGTTAATTTTGGGAATGGTTCTAGTCTTTTTGAGATCAATCAATTTCAAAATTACACGCATGAAATGGATTATAACACGTCTAGGTCTAGGACTTGGAAAGTATGACTTCGCAACATCCCGTGCATTATTTGCAGTTTCTATGAGCTGATTTTATTTTCTTGTTACCGACAAAATTTAGGAACCACATTTGATCCATTCTGTATTTTACCTAACAAGTGGCATAGAAAATAAAGCTGTAATTGGCACTCTTTGCAATAATGTGGAATATGAGCCCATTTTGTTTTCGCAGAAGACAAATTCGGATAACTGCATGATTAATTTTATGGTCAATTGAAATTATTTTTTACAAATGACTACAATATAACATTGATGATTGAATAATTTTTTAAACTGTTTTAACCAGTGCTTTTCAGTCCATTGCAATATTAGGCCTAGTGGATGTGTCAATGCACAAATTAACAGTTTGGCCAGAAGTGAATGCATTCAGAGCGATTTCTTGGAGCAATGCCTGTTGATAATTAATAATTGCATCTCCGCCTACATTGTTTTGAATTTGGTAAACACTGTTATCTTCATTACGGATGTAAACGTTGGGTCTGGCTGGAAGTCGGCTTACAATGTAACTCTTGATCGACAAGTCTTCGACCAGCTTGAACTTCCCTTCACAGTTGTCCCTTCACAGTCACCTTGAATGTGATGCTTGCAACGGATTTAACCATAACTGACAAACTAAAACGAACAATTATTTGGATTGAATTTTTTGTCAACTCGCATATTATCCTACCAGAGACTGAAGTGATGTCGGCTATGACGAGAAGGTCCTTCAAAAGTAAACACGTTGATTTTCAACTGAAAATTGGTATCATGTAGTCAAGAGACATAGAGTCAGCATAGAGCAGCTCAACTTTATCTGTTTGATTATTTTTTTTTGTGTGTGCACATGCATGTATTAACGCGGAAATCAAGATTCCAGCGATGTATTGCACTCTTGGCAGCTTCTATACTAACTTAGACACAGAAGTGTTAATACATGTTGCCCAACCTGTACATCGTAAGCTAAGTACCTGTTAAATTTCAGTGCAGTCTGACAAAATTAGTATTTTCCAACTAACACACATATATGCATATGTTGAACAGAGCAAAATGTGCATATATATGCTCGTGGTAGATCAGTCTGTAATACAAAATTTAAGTTCTTAAATAAATTTCACGTCTCAGAAATATCTTAGAATTCATAGGAAAACCGATCTCATCTTTAGCGTGAAATTGAACTCAAATGTGAATATCGATCAATACAGAGTGAAAACATAATTCCCAGAATGAAGACAATAGGGACTAATTTTGATTCGCCGTCTATCTGTAGGATTTATTCTCCGAAGAATTTATTCTCTTCAATTACAATTCAAAGCAATAGGTCAGCCGCTGCTGTATTCATCACAACCCACTGTATTTCACAATTCTATAATTTCTTTTTCAAAATATTTGTCGACAAATATTTCACGAAAATTATTCCACAGAAATGTGAAAAAAAATCCTTATTTTTATGTGTATGGTCGTTACACATTTCCCTATCCAAACCAAAATGTCAAAGGAATATTTATTGAGTCTTTCTTGATACTGACGGACGAATGAAATACATATTTTCTTCCAGCCCTCCTGTTTCACGATATAGTCCGTATTTATGCATTTCATCAAGAATTATTGTCAATATTAGCAGGATTAATTATGCATGGCGGTCAATGTGTACTTTCAAATTTAAACCTCAGGACTACTGGAGGCAGTGCTACTGAGAAAACTTTTCTCATTATTTTGTATCCGAGACATGTCATTTTTTAATTTTGAAAACTTCAAAGCTGTAATCTGAAAAACTTAACGTTGGCCGAAGCAAAAAGTCGCATGCAAATAGTATTTTTGACATGAAGTAAATTTTTCTGCAATGGTTGAAACTATATGTCAATGCCTGTCGTCAGGAAAAGTAACGCGGAAGTCCTCTTTTCGGTTATTTTCTAGTTAAGGGCGTATTGCCTATGGCCGTGACAAATACGATTTTTTTCAGCCTCCCATTTCCAGAAATATGAACTTGTGAATGTATCTTAGCCACACTCTAGTTAGTACGCCGATAAGACTTGCTGACCCCAAGTGTACAGGGTGGTACTTAACCTTTGCTGCCCCCTGGGCAGGACAATCAGGTGGAGTCGGACAAGATGTGAGATACGCATTTTGTTGAGAATGCAAATGGCTCCACTGATGAAACATGAGTCATGAAACATGAAGGGCCTAGGGAGCTATTCCACTTGCAAATTCGCTGCGTGTGGCGTCGCTGACGAACTCTTAAGCAAGAATCGGTATGATAAAACGGATTTTTCTACGGTAATTCGCCAAAAACACGCCCAAAATAATTTTTTTGAAAAATCTGCCAGTTATCTTTTTTGCAATAATTTTATGCAATTAAAAAAAAATTATGTTCGACCAGTTTGGAGAGAGTCAACTTCGCAGGCTAGGCATGTGGAGGGAAAAATCTAATTTTTTTTCACCGAAATGCCCTGGGAAAGAAAAATCGACTTTCTCCAAACCAGTCAAACAACATTGCTAGCTATATTTACTATCGATTGGTTGCGTAATTTTGCAGATTATGATTGCAACCATCCGGATTTGCTTGAATTAATAACTCAAGTAATCTACGGCGTGAAAAATGTTCTGATACCACGAAATTCAAGCTTTGGCGAATAATTCCGCTAGGAATACAAAAGAAAACTGAAAACAGATATCGCTTTCTAAACGAGTTGCTGATACGTGACGTCATGCAATTTGAATTCATTTTCAATGCTCATTGAAAATACAACTCAATTTCATTTGCCCGGGCTACTATAAAACTAAATTCAATATTTATATTCTTGTTCAAATATTTCCAAGCTCACCCTCGAAAATTCAAATAACGTTCTCCAGAAAATCGGCTGTTTGACTCGAAATTGTGAAATGAACAGAACATTACACGTTGAAATAAAGAAGACACTCATATTTGACTATGAATTCAATGTGCCACAAAACTTAGCTACATAAACCCCTATGACTTCAATCGCAGTTTCCAGTTGACAGTAACAATGTGCTCCGCTATTATGTGCTCCGCGATTCTATTCTTCCTTATTTGGACAATTGCAATTACATTCAATATTGCAACCTTCCATTCCATAACATCAGTAAATTTGGGTCCATTCATTAACAATTTCAGCAACGCATTTGTCCAAATAATACACAACGATTTGTCAGAACCACCAATCGCAGTGGCTGTGGCCAATACGCATTGGAGAGAACCGGAGTGCGAAGTTATCATTTTCAGCCTGGAACAGTGGTGTCTTACGAATGACGCAAAAATTTGGCTCACTACTCAAAGTACACGTTCCTACTTATAGTTCCAGTTTTTTTTAGCAAACATAGCCGATGTTGGAATCGCTTACAGCTTGCACACATTTCATTGGACAATAACTCAAACGTATTTGTATAGAGTTCGTCCTCGCGCGTACAAGACTGCTTATATGCTCTTTTTATCGAAGAATATCCCAATTTTAAGGTACCTCAACCGCGATGCGTTTTTCGAATTCACTCCACCTTTGTTCGGGTGTAACGTCTCACCACAAGTAGAAGAATCTACAGAGGTATTTACATGTCACTTGGGTTGTCCAATGAATCTGTAAATACATTCTTTCACACCAGAACAAGTGGCTCGAACATTTACAGAAGCCTTGTCACCTCCAAATTACACATGCATTCACAATGATATTCAAGTTTAATGATATTCACATTTATTTCAAAAATGGAGGTTTGAATCTCGAGCCTAGCTAACGAGTCAAAATAATATGCTATCGTTCTTCAATGTGAGAACGAACTTTCTATGGGTTAACAGGCCACGATTGGGGCAACCATGGAAAGTAGTGGGAGTTGCAAATTTGGACTCCAAACATAAGTACGAGTTCAATAACATTGAGTAGACGAGTTGGGATCAGGTAGCTTAGTTGGTAGAGTGGCACCCCGACCAGGTGACGAGGTGGGTTCGAGTCCCACTCGGGTTTTAATTTTTCCTACAATTTGTTATTCGTACTTATTAAGCTTTCAAAAATGGAGATCACTATTGTGGTTCTCCTCTTAGTTACCAAGAGTTACAAACAATGGGTTTGACCTTTATTCCATTGTTTATTTCATAAACTATTGCGAGGGCTCACGCGAACACAACACTTCTTATTTGCGCGGAACCCCAAGCACGGAACCCCAATTGTCCCCCTTGCACTGTTCCGCAAAGGGGACAATTAGAATAAAGGTGTCTGAAATTAATTTGGAATACGAGTCGGAAATTAATGGTATCCCAACACAAGAAACCGGATACAATTTTTTGATATGTGGTGAAGGTGAAAAAACTCATAAAAAGTCATGTTTGGAAGTTTGTCTGCACCGTACGATGTGTATATTTGGATCTGCTTAGCTTTACTCACTCTAACACTGATAATCTTCACATTTGGCATCTTCGACTTGAAGTTTGTATTTGAACACAGAATCTTTTTTGTACTCAGTTTAATGAAAATATTACTCCTGGAATGTCCATTTTCTCCAGACCGGAAGATGAAGAAATCAGTTGCCGTCACTCTATTCATGTGTCCATTTTTGCTAATGGGCATCGTCATCACAAATGGGTACAAAGGAGCCGTTTCAACTAAACTAACAGCTCCATTCAAATGGAATCGACCCACTTCATTCTAAGCTGTTTTGGATCTAGACTACACAATATCAACACACTACCATGTAATCGAATCTAAGAAAATTAAGTTTCGAGCGTTATGTCCGGACCAAACATTTAAAAGTTATATGCCACGTCATAATTGACTTTGTCTCTCAGTTTGCTCATGAGGTAGGGTCAAGACTAGCACACATAAATTGCAAAAATATATACCCGAAAAGTTGGTCAAATGAGAACAAGACGCTTATCTCAATTATGAAACTAATCATCAGAGGGATATGTGAGGCCAAAAAACCTTTCGAAAAAGCTGACATTTGTGAGCAAGATCGAAGTGTATTTGTTGGTAAATTAAACGATGTTCGGAGAGAGCAAAGAAAGTTGAACGTGGAGAGGCCGAGGATGAACGTTTACACGGGAGAGAAGCCGATTTTCACGACAGAACCCTTCATACGGTTGCGTGTTTCCTCTCTGTTTGGTGGACTTGTCTTCCAAAATGATGGAGCCGATATTGTTCGCCGTTCATTGCGTTTCATATCCTCGGGAATTGAATCACATTTTCTCGACCTAAATAATTTAAAAAATCTAAGAAGCATGACAAAAAATTTCACTCAAGTTGTGGATGAAAAGGAGTTGACAGGCTTAACCATGAGAAGCCCATTGGCAGGAACGTTTGTTGTCTACGTTTTATGCTCGTCGATATGCGTCGTAATGTGGCTATTCGAGATGCGCTATCGTTTCGTTCAATGCCTGACAGCAATTTACTCCCGGATATCGCATTGTCTAAATCCGCTGCAAATATGGGCGACTTCTAACATACAGAAGATCACGGCTAAATATATTTATAGAACATCTATTTAGACACACGGCACTTAACTATAGAGGGTATGGCGGTTGAAAGTTGAAAATTTTTGGCACGGAGCAGTCGCAGTATGTAATGTTTTCCTCTTGACCGCGCTTCATTTCGTCCCTTAGCCCTACGTGAAAACTTTTGTAAAACTTTTACGAAGAATCAGAATATGAAGGATTCTGATTTCCACTTGAGAAAATTGAGGATGCCTTATCCAGGTCAGCACGAGCATTCTCCAATGAAAATTGTGTCAAGAAGTTTTGAGAACTGAGACTTAGGAAATCCCGCATCAAGAGAATTTGAGAGTAACTCAAATCTGCAGGAATCTCCAAGACCGGAATAGTAATCATTCAGATAGGATAGGTTTAAAATTCGGCAAATGGTCTATAACCACACCGGCTTTATTCTCACCATCAAGTAATGTGAAATTAAGAAACACAGGTTTTAGAACTAAGTCGTGGTACGTTGTACCGTATTATCCGTTGTTGGAATTATTACACTAAGGCAACGATAGCCTCGATTTGACTAATTAACTGTGCACAATAGTTTATACATATAAAATATGTACTTTAATCAAGATCATCTATTAATACCGACTTCGAATAAAGTATAATTGAAACAATGCGACAAGAAACCTTCACAAAACATATGCACCATCCTTTACTGATCGGAAATCAGGGCTAAATATATTTGCTGCACATTATACATGACGATAATATTTCTTGATTTGACGCCCCAAATATATGTCAACTATTCCAACTTGTCATTCGAGCTATTTATTCCCTTTCCGTATTTTTTTGGTGAAATCAATAACGCGTTCCCCCTTGGCATGTGTAGGTTTTCCTAGGCATACGACAAATATTATGCGATTTGTCTTAGGATCCGTACTCATTTAAAATCCATTTATTTTTAAACTAAAAAGAGTCCCAAGTATTCTCAATGCGATCATTCTAGAGTCATGTTAAATTTGCTCGTTCAAATATTCCACGCTAAAGTTATAGAATGATCGGCAAACAATCATTATACAGGTTCGCGTGTTTATATTTTGCGCACAGGAAAGAAGGTTACTTGTAACCACCCTGTATATTTATGCGAATAAAAATTGTAATTTTGAATTAATAATGCTAATAAAAACTAATTAAAATATAAATAGTTTTGAAATAATTATTGGTGGAATTTGGGGATTAATCTAGAATTATTTTTTGTCAATCTCAGTAAGTGTGGCCCAAAAACAACATTTTTGTTCCAAATAAACATTCGCGTCTGGGTGACAGCCCGTGCAATTGGATAGTGGTTCAGAGGTTGTAGAAAGTAGTTGAGATGGTGTGGAGGGCATATCTCTCCAACATTAGGAGGGCATATCTCAAGGAGGGCATATCGCTCCAACATTAGGAGGGCATATCT
>JAQGCA010003855.1:0-11153 GCA_034698945.1 Protaphorura quadriocellata
ACAGTTGCTTTTAAAAAATTTTGAGACAACTATACGGGAGGCTGACTAGAAAGTCGATCCAATCTCTACGAAACATACACGATGATATTTTACCAGAATTGATTGGCGAATGATAATTAGTGGATATATATTTGTTATTTTTAAAACACTCGAGCTCGTATTCTTTAAATATTATTTTTCTAGATGTATCCTGCATTAGGCGTTCCTCACCAGCAGCACAAAATGTTGAAAAAACACAGCAAAGTAGATATTCAAGTCGCCGATACGAATAAGGAAATTCGCCACGGAAGTCCAGCATTTGGCCCGGGTGAAAAAATACACATGAACGATCTACGGAAATCTAAAATCAAAACCGGTTGGAGGAAATAAAGATTATAAGTATACTCAATAGTTAAGAAACATCTAAGGGAGAACATATTTAGTAACTTAGAATAGATATGTAGTATTAAAATTCTGATGAATTTTGTGATTTATTCGATGAAAAAATAGCCATAGCCCTAATGTAATAAATCGTACAAATCTTTCTTCATAAGTCAACACAGGTTCACAGCTTTAATATCTTTCCAAAAATTCTTTAGCATGTAGTTCGAAGGAAAACACTTCGTTTACGAAAAAAATAAAAATAACACGAGACGCCAACTGCATAATACTCGAATATGCTTAATCTTCACAATGCCCCATCTTCCTTAATTATTGTTAATTAAATATACACAATTTTTCATAGTGTAAGTGTAATATAGTTTTTACAACGTCTACAGACTACAATTAAGTTATTTCCAACTATTGAACACTGATTATTTTATATTGCATCATATTTATTTTTTAAATACTGACTAAGGGACTAGTATTTTGAACTTTCCAATCCTGCCATTAATGCTTCAAGATTTCCACGAACGAGCGACAAGAGTATTGTATGACTTCTTGGTATTCAAATTAATTTATTTTGAACTAGTGTACTATTAATTGATTCCTGTTATTTTATTTTGTGTGTGTCTACGTCCACAAGCGCTAATTCTATTACGATTCGGTTTATAACGACGGCCCATGTGAATTGCTATATTCTCCATTTATACAAAATTATGTGTACCTCGTATTCTTAATATTATTTATATTTACAATTGCATATTTTTATTGGATTCCGTCGTATCGAAAATTGACTTAATTATGTGTGGGTTCCTATTCGGGGCCAGAACTGAGTGTCTGATTTAAAATTTTCCAATTTATATTGATTGATTAAATTATAAAATTGTTAATGATCACTGAATAAATCAAATCGGAATTGAAAATTGAATATGATTAAATATAAGAATTGTGAAGTAGTATATTGACCTTACTACATATAATGGGATATTAAGTTTATACATACCTTGCTTATAGATCAACGCCCATTAAAATTTTCAGAAAAATACCATATTAGCGTACACAATAAAATAAATACAATATCTGACGACAATTAGACCGACACTGACACTTAGAATTTCGTTAATTTGATTCAGACCAAACTTACAACACATATTATAAAATAATTAGTTTTGAATCTCCAATCAATCACGCATCATCGACATGGATCCTTATCTTTTAACATAATCTTAACATTAAAAGCACTTACATCTGAGCGAAGAGGAATTCAAATGCTTCGAAAATTATTTACAATTTTTGTTCTTCTGTGGTGAAGTTTCCAAATTAACTTAAACATAAAATGTCCAGGGCCAAACATAAAATGAGATTTAACTGACATGACAATTAATTTGACAAAGAGATTTAAATATTTTTACGCATCCTCACACAAACTTCTTTATCATTGGACCTCAATGCAAGACATGCATCCATTGTAGCACATTCGTGTTTAAGCCATTATGGCCAATACCAACATTTTTTTTAAATTCTTGGAATCTTTGAATTTATGAAATGATGGAAATGGTCATATTGACGCCAACCTCTGAATTCAACTCCACAGTACAGCAGAATGCGTATACTTAATTGTGGGGGTTTCTCTCAAAGTGCTACTTTGAACCAGTCAACAGTTTATGGTTCCCAATACCAGCCGATCAGTGGGGGGTCATTCTGTCCTGGGGACATTTTGACTGGTCAAAGTCAGAAGAGAACCCCCCTTATCGTGTATTTCCTAGTTAGTTTTACAGGTATTATTGCGTAGTTTTGGTTGCATAGTATGTAGACTCTAGATTTAGATTGGTTCGTTTTCATTTTTTTTAGTCTTTGGTCCTCATCAACATCCTTTCGTAGATACGATACGATACAGTGCGAGTAGTCTCATTCAATTTCATTCATGTAGTGATGTACCGAATATTTTTTTCCAATTTACCAATTTCATGAAAACATTAATCGAATACCGACTTTTCCTCATTCGATGGGTGTCTGGTCGATATCCAATACAATAAGTTGAATTCAGTGAAATGACGTACTGAATTGTACCCGATACTCAGAAAACTTGTACTCGGTCACCTTTATCCGAATTTTATTAGGCCGAACAGTATCATCGGTGACGCGGAAACATATGCCAGTACGGGAAGTTATAGAATTCGGTACACCACACAATCGTTCCCAAGATACTTTAAATAATCAAATTCAACATGAAAAAATAATATGCAGATTTTGGGAAAACGAGCAAAAAGAAACAAGTTTGGTATTTTGTGTTTGATAAAAGTAAATTGTATTACTTCGAATTTCACGTATTGCTGACGTATTTCGAACTCCCAGCAGTTACATGTAAATAAACTTTTCAGATTTTCTAGCTAACAAGGAAACCACTTTTTATTTGAAAACTGAATTAATTTAAAAAAGACCAATCATGCCATTGGAGTCAATTTTTTGAAAAAACTTTACAAGTTCTTTTTTACATGAAAAGTGGTTTCCTTGTAATATTTCTTTAGAAATTTATCCTTAATGAAAACAGAAGATTTCATTGATCTCTAGAACTTGAGCAATATTGCCTGGCATCAAATCTTGATTCCAAACCAATCCTTTGTCTGAAAAGTAATAATCCTGAAGGGAAAACGGGAAAAGAGACAAAAAGTCTAATCTTTCGTTCTCTTCACTCAATCACGCACCCTATTCAGTTTTTCAATCCATCTAATTAATGATGACTATAAAGGAGATAATATTCTTCCTAGATCTAAGTTTATGTACAGAATTGCCACTTTGTCCCATAATATCGATCTGACTAGAACTCTCGTCCTCTCAGCTCAATATTCCACTTAAAATTAAAGCTTAACGTTGGATTTAATAGTCTATGAATGGAGTGTAGAGGAGAGCTTTTAGGAAAATTGACTTTGTGGTTTGGTTATTCTACGATGACACATTTAAAGGAAAGTCTTCTGTCCTGTCACTACACACTACTGTAGAAAATGAACTATCTATTTGAAGGTATACAGATTGTAAGTCCCTATCTCTACATCCTATTCTAATATTCGGATTTACAGGAATGGATCCAGTAAGGAAGTAAGATAACATTTTAGGATTTTCTATCTATCCAGGAGATTGTCAAATCGATTTTCCACGTAGCACACATGCTATCTACAGGGTCGCACATATTTCTTGTCACCCATGCAGTCTTCAGACGAAAATACATTACATTCAGCTGTATGCGATAATTAAATACTGGGGTTCGGCAAAATTGAACAATTTACTTTCCTGATTAAATCTCCTCGGTAAATAAATATTTCACTGATGCAAATTGAAATAGGGCGTAAGAAATGGGAGAAGGCTTCAACCTTCATAAAAAATAAATAAAATTGACCACTTTTCTGTAATTTAGAGGTATCAATTCGCGAATTCAATAATTTACATGGACATAACGGTGTATGACAATCCCTCCTTTTCTAATAAGGTTGTAGGGTTTCTAACAAAATAATGTTTCCAATTTTTGAAGTTAAGTCTTTAAATCTGCAGAAAGTTTACCTTTAAACAGTTGGTCGTATGCTCAGCTTAGCGCGAATTGCAGTGGCGATGACATATGGCAACAATTGTACGCGAATCATCTGCAATAAATTCTGCAAATATCAGCACTAATTGCTGAAGATAGTCAGAGAATTGCTGCCATATGTAATAGCCACTTTTGTCCGCATAATAACATATTTGAGACCCCGTACCACTGGAGAGGAGAAACAGAATACGGAAGCAAAATGTACGTCTACATAGACTAGTACAGAAAATGCTCAGGTGAATCTGAGCTTCAGTTCATCTAATAGATTGCCCGGAAACCACACACACTGAAACCACTATCACATCCGCAACATACGTTACATACACACATACACTAGGTTTGAAAAAAAGGCTTTCAAAATTTATAAGAGGAAAAGTAGAAAAGCTTTTAAGGTGTCGAAACCTTAAGTGATGACGTTTCGTGAGAAAGTGAGAAGGTACGTAAATTGTAACGATTTCAACAAGAGTTGGCAAGCAGTCGGTCTCCGTAGTCTAAAATAATCAAATTAAGGTACAGAATTTAGTGGTTCTTGTCCTTTCAAATATAAGTAAGCTATAAACTGACAAAATGCATGTGCGTAAGTATATTTTCAGACGTTTTACAAAATAAAGACATAAAATCCATAGCGTCTAATCTCAATTTTGATTGAAATCTAGACAAACGTTTTAAACACGGGGTCAGCAATAAAGTTTGCTAAGTAAATATTGTGAAAGCAATAGTGGTCGACATAACTCATTCCTATTCAATTATTTACTAGCCATTAAAACGATTTGTTTAGACAGACAAAAAGCTGGGCAAATAAATTTTGTAAGCGCACGATGATACATGCCCAACAGTGGAGTTTCATATCCCCAAAAGTAAACAAATAAATTGTACATCGGACAGGACATAAAAGGCACATAACTTTCGCGTCAAACATGTTGCCGACCAGGACCAATAACAATAATCTCACTTTCGAGCCGTATATCGTAAATTAAATTCTTATATTTTCTTGCATATTTTTCCAACATGCTATTGTCGAAACGGATGCAAGTAATTTACTTGTTAGAATTCCTGAATGTTATAATTGTGTTTGCAAATCCAAAAGTTACACAAAAATCGTTATATTTTTTTCAAATAACAAATTTGCCGAGCTGGAGTGTTTCTAATTTTGAAATCTTTAATTTTATGATCTAAGACGCCAAATTAAAGAATCGGTGGCCATTCTAATTCGCAAATAATTCGTATATTATACATTTTGCAAAATTACAGTGACGGCTAAAGAATTTCGAACTTCAAATAAATTAGTTTTATGCGTTTATAAAATATGTGAAATCTATAATGCCTGAGAATATTACACTTGGTCGGCAACACATAAATAGAATATAATTTGAGGAGAAAACTGGGAAGCAGGTACTGAAGAGACAATAATAGGTACTTTAAGTGATGGAGCGGAGTCATAACGTTTTAATATTAACCCAACCCACCCTACCCCGCCTACCTGTCAAATCTCAATAATTGATTTCCCAATATTATTTCCCTATCGTTCCTTTCACTTTTGGAGAAAGAAAGAAAGAAAGAAAGAAAGGAGGAATGAAAGCATCAACATCACCACCAGCATGAATAAGAATTGAGGGCAATATTGCCCATAGACATCACAAATGATTTACATACATACTGCATACCCACTCTAAAAAATGCAATGGCATTCATCCAATCAAACTCACTTGGTTTTACCCATGGTTTCGCGTCTAGCCGCGTAGTTCACCAATTTTGGCCGAAAGGCCAGGGCAGGGGCCTGCTTCACCGACATTAAAAAGTACAATAAAAAGTAGTTCGACACACCTTGGAGTGCTGTACTACGTGCTCTCACGCTACACAGAATCCAAGGATCCTCCTTTAGGGTACATTTGTATTAAATGCCACAAATTAAAAATCTTCGGACCGTTCCGTAGAGAGTAGTTATGGTGTTCCGACAAACATTCAGTGCAATCTGCATTAAATGTGTTCGAAAACAATAAAATACTGATCAAACCTGCCTTGAAGCTGCGGATCTCCTTCGAACATTATTAAACACTTGATTGACATGATGGAACAGGCCCCTGAATGGTTAATTGTTTTCGGCCCACCTATCATTTATTGAATGTTTTATACAAATTTTAGGCCCAAAATTAACAAAGCTACGCGACTGGAAAGCTAGACCTGGTCTGAAAAAAAATGAGGAAGGCGGAAATACGAAATGATGGGCCCCATGTCTCGTGAAACGACTACTCCGTTCAACGCCTCATTTTTCATTACATTATTATTATCCATTTTCCCTTCTCATGGTATTTCTTTTTGGATTGCCGTCATATTTTATTCTACCTTATTATTGGATCCTGACACTGGTAGTCAAGTCAGGTGAAATTCCTAACATGCTTCGTTTCCGTTTGGTTTTGTGAATATAGGCAGTGTCGGTCGGGAAAAAATGTGTCACCGTGAGAATCCACGTGCATGTGTGTAAGTCGTCAAAGCTGGAGAATGAATAAAATGCCAAAAGGGTGAAATTTTTTCTCCAGTGTACAGTGCACGGTGTAGGGAATTTCGTTTTCCAGAAGAGAAAATCCGCCTTTGGTCGTACTTTCACCTGCTACTTTCACTTCAAAGTGAAGTGGGACTTTATTGCTTTGGGGGAATGAATGCGGGTTTGGAGTCACCGAATCATACTTGTCCTATGTGGACAAAAGTCAAATTTTGGTCAGGATTATGTTATGAGATTCTTTTTTTGTGTCCAGTGCAGAACCCGAGCATTTTTTTGAAGGGGTCCTTCAATAACAATTTGTGAGGCTTTGAACGTCGTAGGTTTATAGAACACAGTTCTTCTTACACAAGATTGCAAAAAATAAAAGTGTCTACGAACTCTGAAACTGCTCGATGAGTGGGAAGCCCTTCTAAAGCATGCGCAGCAACAAATAATTATTATAGAGAGGTTTCATGTAAACAGATAAATTTGCCAGAAATACATAAAATTAAAAGTAAATAAAAACAAAATCAAAATAATAATAAAAGGCACGGGTCCAGTAATAATTCCGCCATATTTAATAGAAACAACCAGTCAAACATATTTAAATAACAATGCATTCCAAAAACAAAGAAATGGCACAAACTAAAATAATTTAAAACATGGGTCAGTTCATACACACAACAAAAATAAATATATTATTCATTTTAAACTACGGAATTATGTAGTTTTGCATAGATTGTGGATTTGGTCAGGCGCACGCGCACGCGCTTCACGAATCCGCATTCGTTCATCCATGACATTCACACAAAATGAAATATTTTGTGACTTTCAACCAAAAACATTCATATTGACTTTGTAAATTATTTCATTGTCAGTAAATGCAAAATATAACTACAATTTAAAAGAGGTCACCTGACACAAAGGCCAACCAGCATTTTCCACTGGTGAGTCAGCGGATAACTCATGAGCAAAATTAGGTACAACAATAGGAAATTTTAGTTACAATAATATATATCAAAAACTTCTCTTTTCCATTGCAACAATAATAGAAATCCGATTTGGTCAAATCCGACTACAATCCTTTCCTTCTTAACTATTCCTGACTGTTATTAATTAATATTCTTAATTGTTATAATTATCCCCTCACTACTGTTAATGACTTCAAAAAATGACTCAATTATTACTCGTACCTCTCAAAATACAAATGCACGTCGTCGCAGTATTCATATTTCCGTGAGTTAGTATGCAGTACATGACTTGACTAATTATTAGGCGTCTCATTACTTCTCTTAAGTTCAATTATTTGACTGGATTATTATAATTATTAATTGCCCTCGGTGCGCGTGCTTATTAGTTTTTCAAATTAAAAAATGGCGGCGTGACAACACCGTAAGGAATTTTAAATGCGTCGTTCATATGGAATGTCGTTCGCCGTATTAACTCAGCCGACATTTTTTTCTATGGAATGCATATCCTAACTTTTTCTTGAAATACGTATCAGTCGTTTTATTGGCCTACTGTTAAGTAGACGTGAGAACCTCTTTGACTGACTGAGTGCCATCATTTTTAAAAGTAGGACGTGAAATGAGAGAGTGATGAGGAGTTGTTGTTGTTGTGAGATTGTGCTGATGCTGGTAAATGTTGTTGGTGTTGTTGTTGTTGTTGTTGAAAGAATTGTTGATAAATCTCCTCGTCTCTCAATTGTAAATGTCAGACGCGGGTTGGAAAAATCACAGAATTATTGTTGACACGAAGTGGAGTCGTGTCATTTGAGTTTTCATCAGGCTCAAGAAGTGACTGGAAATCATCAAATGTTGGATTCAATATAATATTCGGCATCAACTCTATACTTTCACCATCAGAGTCATCACGAATCAGTCCGCCACCTCCCACTTCCAACCAACTCGGTGAATACTCCTTGTAAAAAAGACAACACGTAGCCACGCCCAAGATCACTAGAGTTCCAAGCACAATCCCAACTGCCACGACCCAAGCTCGAGTGTCAAATGTCTCCACTCCTTCAAGGAGGTATTTCCCCACTTCTGCAAAAAAAAACAGAACAAATGACAACCGAATGAATACAAATTCAATACAAAGATCCAATGA
This sequence comes from Protaphorura quadriocellata, assembly GCA_034698945.1. Lineage (NCBI taxonomy): Eukaryota > Metazoa > Arthropoda > Collembola > Poduromorpha > Onychiuridae > Protaphorura > Protaphorura quadriocellata. The sequence goes on from JAQGCA010003855.1 coordinate 8,532, forward strand.
CACAAACGATTCTTGACATGACAAGGATCGTAACCCAATCTGGCTATCCTGCTTCTTTTTCTATTATATGTGATTGTCTTACATTCCAGGCAAAAAAACTACTTATTTATTCGTATTCACCGTAAGGAATGTTCAGACATCACAGGATGTTATTCGTCAGGGTGGGTTGCTCTCTATATGGCGTAGTTTTCTATCTATTAGTCAAATCTAGGCTTATCGTCTATTTCTACGAGTGAGAATTCCACCGAACTTGCAAGCAAGTGCTTCTATCATTATTTTACAATACAATACATGAAGATTGACACTAAGCAGATTCTAGATCTACAATGTCAGTGGACCACCCTGTAAAAATACCATTACTACATAATTCGATATGCAGAAGGATTGCCAAAAAATTTAAGGGAGATATGCCTAAAAATTGTGGACAATTTTTGTTAAAGTAGTTCTTCTATGCACTTTCAAGATTTAAGAGTGGGCAATAAACGACTCTAGAACTGGGACTGGAAGTGGAAACCGTATTTGAATCTGAAGGGACAAAACGAGAACGAAGGCTGAGCACTTGTGATTTGTTCTTGTTCTTGTTTTTATACCATATAATCAAATTTGTTTATTGACATGAGCAAATTGCCAAAGACTTACCAATTTCTTGAAGATCGTTGTGCGTTGAGACTTCGACCCTCGTACTACTTCCCTTTCCCAAGTGATTGTTTGCCCAAATTTCAAAGACGTATGAAGAGTTCGGGAACAAATGGAAAATATCAAGATGATGCTAGAAAAAAAAATTGGAAAAGATCCTCTGTCAAAAGTGTGACACATATTTAAATTGCTTCACTCTATAAAGAATAACTTCCCTTCTGGCTTTCTCTCAACCTAAATACTCAGTCCAGGGTGGTTCATAACCAATGAACCACCTATCCATTTATAATCTAAAGTTTTCCACCAAATACATTTTGTACACAATTTAAAGTGTACCTTTTCCACATTTCCTGCAAGAATGTACAATTTTTCTTGCCTAATTGACCTGGGCAAGGTAAAAAAAAATAACTTACTCAAAAATTAGGTCATTTAAACCTCGTCGCTTTACAAATCTTTGACCTTTAAGCCTGAATATAAAATTTATGAGTCACCCTGTAAATCCATCCATCCATACATATGTATTCCATGTTATGTCGTCGCCAAATTGAATTTATCCAACTGGGAAAAAGGAAATCAACTAAAAAAAGTTCTGAAGTTCTGAGGAGCGCACGAGGTCGAGCTCGATACTTTTGTCGGACTCCAAAATTTAGCTTTCAACTTGTAAAAGTGCACTTGACTTCCTCTTTTTCCTCTGCCCAAGAGCCCAATTCTATTCTTGTTAACAAGATTCTCTCTCTACCAGAAGTTTAGGAAAAAGCAAAGAAGAGAAGAAAAAAAATCAGCGAGACAATGAGATTGGCTCGCAGCTGACGCCATATTGGACGGACGAAAGTCCGTACGGAGACTGACTAGTAACTGGAGAATTTAAGTGCCCTTATAATTTACATACCGTCTCGTCGGAGTTCAAAGGGAAATCCAACGTTTGGAGCATTTCAAAGTAAACTTTTACTTTGAAGCATTAACCCGAGAGAAGTGAATAATTTAATTTAAAACTAGCCAGGCGTAGAATGAAGGCATGGATGAAGCACTGTAGGATTAAATCCAAAATGAGTCGAGTCGTTTAATAAAAACTGACAACTAAATTCACGCCCGGGAAAGAAATCCCTATAGAATGAGAAATAATGAGGGCAAACCGCCTAATTATTTTTGGCAGTTTGGCTAGGTGTGGGGGTTCGAGTAATCAATTTCACTTTGCTGAATTGAACGTGACTTTCACAGTGGAAATTGGCCGATTCAACGAAATGGGGGGAAATTTACGAAGATACATAATTCTGATAAGGACGGAGGAATTTAACGGTCTCGTGCTGTGCATGTTAGAATTTTAGGCACCACGCCAAGGTGTACGATTATGAACACGTCGATTTTAATCAAGTTTAGAGTAAACGACGACGACGACAAATTGTACACTTACTTTCGTTGCGCTGATAGGATTTGGTTGACAAATACTCCAATCATCCTCTGAAGAATTTTTGAGTCGATACCTGAGCTGAAAACTAGAGATAGGGTAACCACCGTCATCACCGTTCTCCCATATTACAGAGGCTAGAATGGTTGAAGGCAGGACTGTGACATTTTTTAAACTTAACGGAGGTGCTGAAAAATATTCAACAAAGGTAGAAATTACTATTTTTTTCAATTTTTCTTACACAGTTGTTTGGAAACTATGTACTTAAAAGTAGCAATGAATTGGGAGAAAAAATATCTGATTTTTCACTCGAAATGCGTTGCCAGTGAAAAATCAGCTTTCTCCAAACCGGTCAAACAAAATTTTTAAAATTGCTCAAAAATATATTGCGTCGGCTGATTTTTCGAAAACAATTATTTTGGGTATGTTTTTGTCCAGAAAATAGGATTTTTTTATCTTTTCGCGCCACTTTTACTTAAACGCTCGTCAGCGCCGTTTCACGCATCGGATTTTCAATCAAAATAGTTTTCTAGATCCGCTATGAAAGTCTCTACAAAAAATAGTACTGTAATTGAATTCTG
>JAQGCA010003856.1:0-11152 GCA_034698945.1 Protaphorura quadriocellata
GGTACAAATTTCTATACGGATGTACTCAAATTTGAGTACGGTTTCAAAGAAAACTAGTACGGTTTTTTTGCCGTGTAGTTCGACCCACGGTGATTCCTTTAATTTGAATCTTCCACGACAGTATGGCTGTAATGGCAGCGATTAAAATCATTCTGAACGTTTATTGAGACAAAAAATATTTCCGGTACGGATTCCGTAATCGGTGAAGAATGCTTAGGAGAGCAGCAGTTTAAATGTCATGCGCGCACAGTATTAGTTTTAGTTAGTTGAATTCTTTTATTACGGTCAAGAATTTCAGCTCACGCTATGGTCAACATTCAGACATGGCTTTTATGAAGAAATAATATGATACAATAGAGAATAAGATAGTTTGTACAACAGGTAATTTACACGTATAACTTGTACAATAGAATATTATAATCAGTACGAGAATTCAGCTACATAGATCAAATCACAATTATCGTTCACACATCTACATCAATCGATCTTAAACATTAAATAAATATTCAGTTAGTTCGTAACAACCTATAGTGTGGCAAGAATTCGTGTAAAGGAAAATGCTGCCGATACTAGAGTTTGGCCGATCCCGTAAAGAAATGCATAAAACGGTGTCATGATGAGTTTGTCACTTCCTTCGTAGACGAAAGCAATGACTGCGCTTGTAACAAGACCTGAAGTTCCCGGTGTAAGAACTCCCATAATGACAACCAATAGAGAAAAGAATCTGGAAGAGAATAATTTTTTAGTACATCGGAAAATATTAACTAGTCATTTAATTCAATAAATTAATCCGTTATGGAATAATATTAGGGTTCATGTTATCGCTCCGGTCAAATGTATAGTTTCTCCGGCTGAAATAATAAAATTCACCGGTCAAAAAATAGTTTCTGCGGCTGAAAAAATAAAATTCTCCGGTCAAATAGATAGTTTCTCCTGTCAACAAATAAATTCTCCGGTCAAAAAAATAAAAATAGTTTCTCCGGCCAAAAAATAAAATTCTGCGGTCAAATAAATAGTTTCTCCGGCCAAAAAAATAACCTTCAAAGTTAGGTTAGCTTTATTTTTAAATATTCTCGCTCGGAAAAAGACGAGATGATTAGCCGGGGTAGGGCAGACGAGATTGCCCGGGGAAATACGAAATTAGCCGGTGAAGGTCAGACGAGATTGCTCAGGGAAAGACGAAATTAGCCGGGGAAGGAAGGACGGGATTTGCCGGGGCAGGCCAGACGGGATTGACATGGGTAACACGAGATTAGACGGGGCAGGTCAGACCAGTCAGACGGGATTAGCCCGGAAAGAACGGGATTAGCCAGGGTAGGTCAGACGGGATTAGCCAGGAAAGGACGGGATTAGCCGGGAAAGGACGGGATTTGCCTGGGCAGGTCAGACGGGATTGCCCGGAAAGACGATATTAGCCTGAGGAAGTATCTATTCAGCCTGACCGTTCATTTATTCGACCATAGGGTTTAATTAGTCAGCCGGAGGTTTAATTATTAGCCGGAGGAAGTATCTATTCAACTGATGATTTATTTATTTGCCCGGAGAATTTTATTTTTTGACCGGAGAAATTATTCTTTTGACCGGAGAAATTATTTTTTTGACCGGAGAATTTTATTTTTTCAGCCGGAGAAACTATCTATTTGACCGAAGATGTATATACCGTAGGTTTTTTTTATTAGCAGGAGGAAGTATCTATTCATATTCAACTGATGATTTATTTATTTGACCGTAGGGTTTAATTAATCGCCGGAGGTTTAATTACCATCCATAATATTATGGTACTAAGTCATAAGTAATAAGGGATAGCCCCTCAGCAACTCAGCATGCGTGTAAGAGTTCTTTGTTGGATGTATGGTGATTGTGTTTTTGCTTCACGCAGGCGGTTTGATTTGGAAGACGCAGACACAGCGTGGTACGCCGGCTGAAAAGCCAACCCACTCTCTTTGGAAAAATACGCGGATTTTGAAGGCTTGATATGCCGTCGTCCCTCTCCCGTCAATACGTTACGTACTGTACGTTCGCTGAAGATGCGATACGCGATGGCCGTCCGAACACCCGCCGAGGTCTCCCTTCAAGCTGGCGAGGGAGCCCGAATGGGTAGTTCGGACGGCCATCGCGTATCGCATCCAAAGCGAACTTACACTACTTAACGCAACGTAGTAAATACTATAGGGGTAGCGTAGGATTTTTAAATGTAAGACGGTTGCGACAACGGGTGAACGTTGTCCTGTTCCACACAGCCTAATCTCAACCAATACACCTTACTTTGAATTGAAAAATTGAAATTTTTCGGACCTGAACAAATCGTATAAGTCCTTCGACTTGTGAGTATGCGAACCCTGAACCCGGGAATGACATTTAGAACAGGTTTTCAGCAGGGTTCGCCGGTAATTACCATAATTACCGCTAATTTAAAGCCGTGAAATTACGTATTGGTAATTACGACCCCGTGCGCAGCGCACCGAGCTGACGTTGTGCGCAAGTACCGAGTCGGTGGAGATACATTTCGTTTTAATTACCAAGGTGGTAATTACCGGTAAATACAGTAAGTACCGATAATTATAATTAATATACAGTAAATACCTTGTCATTTACCTGTAATGACCGGCTAATTAAAACGATTTGAAATTATCGTTATACAATTTCTGGTAATAACCAGGTAATTACTATATTACCGGTAATTACGAACCCTGCCTGTGTTTTCAGATGACCTTCATTTTTACTTTCTTTACTCCAGGTTAGACCCAACGGAAACAAACTACCGTTCATGTGTAGAAGTATTTTTGTGATTTTGCAATAACCTTCCGATCCTATGTTTACGGAGAGTTGCAAAAGCAATAATTGCAGCAATTGTGTGAATTAGAATGGAAGAGAACATCGCCCACAGGAACACATGATACCATATCTCTGTAAATAAATTTAAGAAGTGTCAGGAAAATTCTGTGGATTTCTATTCGACTCGTATTGCTTTGCATTTCATTACCAACAAAAGTGTTAAGTGGATCCGAATCACTGAACCAGATTACATTTGAAATTGAATCCAAATCCGATATTCCCGACATTCTTCAGTCTTCAGTTCAATTCAGCTATTATTATTGCTGTCAGTTATTCGTCCTCCACTATGTGCTACACATCCACTAACTGCCATATCATGGAGAATAAACTGTTAAGCTTATTTATTCGAAACGATTCCTTTCTTAAAAACCCATCTGAAGTCAATTCAAGATTATCGATATCAAATTCCAATTATTGCGAACTACATTTCTTTCAAACTCGCGGGTTTGCTGTCATAGACAGTACGCAACATATAGGATTCAATTTGGGGTATGCGACGATTCCTCTACAAAGCAATAATAACCAATTTTCTACAATAGGTACGTTTCGAAAACATAATTTCTATACAAGAATACAGAACACAAAAACCCATAAAATTAAATAAAACGAAAAAAAGTGAAATATTATAAATAATGAAGTGGAATAAACACAAAAGTTACTTTGTCCGTTCACAAACATGTGATCGCGGTGAATTATTGATTTATTTTGTAGGGTATTTTTGCGTACACATCAGAATCAGAAGTCAAAAGGGACCGAGGCTTTCTTTTTAATACTGTTTCGCGTTACCACAGTCCAAATAACAAGTAAGTCGTTTGGCAACCGGTAATGACATTCGAGCAAGAGTATTAATCGGGTTTGTTGCAATTCCCATGCGATCAAAGTCACTGGGTTTGTAAGGTTGAACAGGGTGTTCATATGCTTCTTTGAAGTGGAACCTATCCGAAGAGAACAGATAAAAATAAATCCATATAAAGATAAAAGTATATTGTTGTTAGCTTCACATTATTTTGAAGTGTTCAAGTACTGTGTACTTACGGAAAGTCAGCTTGGTACGTCGAGATTTCTTCATAAGGATCGACGGGATCAAATATTTTTTTAACTTTGCAAACCGGAGGAGCTTCCTTCATATCGTAGCCAGCATAGCTGTAAAATTTATTCAATTAAATATAAATTAAAACTATACTTACTGCACAGTGCACAAAATTTTCAAGACACACGTACCCTGGAATCATTCGGTCGTAAGGCATTCTGAGTTTATTCTCCCTGGCCAATCTTTTGTTTTCCTCACTAGGAAGGTCGTGAGATTCAGGACAACGAGCGTATCTACAACAAAATACAATAATTGTATTTTATAATTAATTATTATAATTGAATTTCTTTTAAATTATTTAGAAGAAATTCATTACATTACTACACTCTATGGTTCACACATGTTCAGACACTTACTTTGCTCTGTGAAGATGCTGATCTTGGAAATAAGAATCATATTCCAAGCAGGGTCGATTGGATATAGTGTCACAGCGTTGAGCCACTATCCGAACTTGTGGTCTGTCCCACTGCTCAAAGACCTCTCCCAAAGGCATTAATGATGGCGCCATTAATTCCGCCTTTACTGCTACCTGCGTAATCCATCCAAAAATTCTGTCATTTTAAAGATCAGAGGGAGACGGAGAATGCAATGTAAGTAGTAAGTTGTTAGGCTAACTGACCGGATCTCCGGGAGGTTTCTCAATACAAGAAGCAGGGAGGTCTCTAATTGGAAGGGGTAAAGCTGCACCATCCTTATTCATCTCTCTGTATGTTGAAGTCCAAACATATTTTTTGACCATTCCCTTTCGACAATCATCCGATTCCTCACGCCACCATTTCTCGTCACCTTTCCATGGTCTGTTCAGTTTCTCAGGTGGGAGTTCGTCGTAAAGTTGCATACAATTCGGATCAATGCGTTCAGGATCTTTCGGCGATTCAGGAACAATCTTGGGTTCTTTCTTGGCATCTTCAGCGTCCACTTTAGACTTGTACGCAAAAAAACGCTTGTCCAACTCCTGTAAGTATTGAGGCATTTAACGGACGTACACACACTATATAACTATATTAGATATTAATATGTTTGGTGAATAACGCTAACCTCTTTGAGTCCAATCTGATTATGAATATAAGGAAAGGCAGGATCTCTGAAGTCAATGAAATTGGTCGAAGAGTAAACTTTTTGCCTTGAATTATCGGGAGTCGGTTCCATTTGTTTGTAAACAGTTTTAGTGTAGCACATATCATCTGTAGCCCTTTCCTCTCGTGTCTCCTCATAACAGTTTGGATCACCAGTTGCCAAACATCGACACCAACCTGGTTTTGCACATTTCACTTCTGAAGAAGCAAAATATTAAGTGTCATTAACTGTTCATTCAATCGTACCATTTTCCAGACAAATTATAATTAAACCTTGATTAATATGCGAATCCGTCGGGTAATGAACGGGTTCGCGATTTTCGTTTTGCTCGGCACAACAAATTGCTTCTCTAGCATATCTTCGAGTTTCCTCCTCTACGCACTCTCTTTGCTTCATACATTTCTCGTATCGACCCATTTCGTCTGATTGAATTAATCTATTCAAAAAAATAATATGATTAAATAAAAACAAATTTACCATATTGATCAAGTGGTTTTAAAAAGAGGATAAATGCAGTTGCAGACTTTCCCGAAATAAATGCTGACGTCATTAATTCCCACTTTCCTTCGTCAATTCTAATATAAACTAACCTGTCGATTTTGACGTTGTGCGGGTTCCGATACTCGTCCTGGTTCGTTGTGAGCCAACGACGGCATGGACGATTTTCCATCATTTTTGTGATTTATTTATAATTAATTATATACAAGTAGAAAATATTATTTAGTCAGAGACGTACTTGACTTTCGAATAGTTCACCAAAAGTTACATTGTATTTGTACAGGAGAGTTATAGTTATTTATGGTACAGGAAATGTATTTATTTATCACATAAAAAGTCAATGGTTGCTATTGTCGACGAGCAGGATTTCATTCCGTAACCATAGCAAGTTAATCAACCGAAACCGATAAGGCTTCAAATTGGTCCAATCCCGCCAATTCGGCATCAAAGACGGGAGTATTTTTTTGTTTTCTGGTTCTGGACCTGACAGGTATGACTTCAATAGGTGTTGTATCAAATTCTTGTCCGGAAACCTCAAACAGTTTTTCAAAGATGGAAGAGATTCTGTCCGCTTTGCAATGTGTCCTTAAAAATCCAATTGCATCTCCTTGAAAAGTGTTAAGGACGGATTCCATGATATTGTAGACCAAGTATGAGTCCAAAACTTGAAATTTTGGTGGCTTGAATGGATTCGCCAACAAATTGTTCAGAGCCATTCCATGACTGAGAATACATTGATATTGGGAATAGTGATACACTCTTCCAATTTTGTAGTCACTTTCAATAAACTTGAGAGATTTAAAATGACGGTAGAAATCATCTAACGGAGGTGTCATCGCCTGATTTTTAATTGAAGCTGAAGCTGTTTCACCTTGACAAGCCCCGGCCCTTTCCAGCTTCCCATTGGACATGAAAGTAGTTTTGAGGAATGACATAATTATCCCAATCGCAATAGCAGGCCCTTCTGGTTTCGACAATTTTCTCAGAAAGTAAAGAATTGTGACTATGACAAATCTGCAAGGCACGGGCCATTGGAGTACTAATTCCTTTTCATCAAACGTTAGTTCAAATGTTTCAAAAATAATATTTTGTCCGTTTCCAAAATCACGATCTTGAATGGTCGGTATGGCAAGATTTGGTAAGTTCGTTACAGGGGTTATGAGACTTTTGCATGTTCTAGTCCCACTTCTAGTTAAAAGAGCTACTTTATCTGTGTCCGAATTACGATTTCCAAGCAGTATTCCAGCAGTGACTTGAAGGATAGGAAGTGAGAGATCATGAGCGGATGGAAGTGATGGTGCTTCCACTTGGGGGTAAAAAAGAACGATGCGATTAATTATAATTTTAAGTAATTGATCAGGGAGTCTGCATTTATAGTGATCCAGTAAAAACCAGCCAGGAACGTCAATTTTATTTTCAGGCTTTTTTGCACTATTCTTGATCTGTACCATATTATCAATTGGAACCTCAGGAACTGGTTCTTGTAAATGTGTTCCTTGAACTTCTGCGGAATTCTGATTGAGATGATCATGAATAACTGAAAACTTGAAAGTAGGGCGTTTAGATTTAGCTTTTGTCTCCAATAAGATTTTTTGTGTGGTTCTCATTTCTACAGTTTGCACCATGTTCCAAATGTCAACTTCTCCACTTTCTCCCATGTAGTTATCCACAATCGAAAGGACAAGGGAATGAATTTCATCTCTATTGAATTCTTTGACACTCTCCATCATTGCTCTCAAAGCTCTGTCGTAGTCAGGCTGTGATGCGAACCACTTGAAAATGTATTCAATTCGGTCGTACTTGTCAGTTCTGGTATTCATAAAATTTTGAAACGTTGTTGTTGGAACTCTATCATTTCCGAGAACGAGGGCGGCAAGAGGAATGAGCCTCATATCTTGGAATTTAAATACTTTTTGGCAAAGTTTCTTCAAGGACACAATTTTAGCGGACAGAGTCCAACCCCGTATACCAGATTTCAGAATAGTCCTACGAAATTGTACAGCATTGAGTGGGATCGAAGTCAGGTTAGGGTAAATTTGAAAATCGGAATCTGAGCTCAAGACAGGACAGCTGAGTTTATTGGCGATGAAAGCAATTGTGTCATCTGCTTCAAGTTTCGTTTGAAAAACTTGTATTTTCTGCTCTTCTATGATTTCAAGAAAAACGTCCTGTGGAATAGAGTAAATTAAATGAGGTTAGAACCTGAAAAATATAATATTGCTTGATCTTAGCTTACAGTAAGTCCAGTTGGAGCGAAAGTCTTCCCTGGAACTCTTTCCTTTACGACTTCTGACAGTAATGCTTGATATCTCTTCTCTATTGTCTCCATCTTTTCTTCTTCAAAGGCTCCATCCATGATTACAATTGGAGTAATCAGACAATCCTTGAAATGTTGAAAGTATTCTCTGACTTCTGTTGCGAAACGAATGTAGTCTCCTCCAACGTAATGTCCATTTCGAGATGGACCTTGACGTCCATAATAGAGTGTGAACATGAGGTTGTAACCTGAAGACATAAGAGAGAGAGAATACAGGAACAACTTGTCAAACTTTCTTATATAGGACTAATGGTATTTCAATCAACATTAATTTCTACTGCGCAATGAAGATAACATTCTGTTTATAAAGTTGATATCGTCATTAGATCGCGATGTCGATTACTTTTAGGACTACACCATTAAGCAAAACTATACTGTTTATATACATATACTAGTATGTATGACAATTACCGTCTATCACAAGTGGACAATCCCGGACATAGACAATCTCACTGTACTTGCTCTCATATTGGCTAAGGAATGTTGTCAAACCTGGAATCCCCATTTCGTCAATTCTTGTAGATAGAAGGAACAACTAAATTAAGAGTAAAAACAAAATTGTTTGTACCATAGTTAGGAACTGTAGCTATTTTTTTCGTACCGATGGATGGGAGAAAAATAAGATAAAAACAATCTGAAATGCTAACTCTATGGTTTGTACTAACTTCTGGAACAGGTGACAGTGACAGATTACTAAATATATTTATTTAACAAAACGTTCACTTTACCTTATATAATATCAATATCTGTCGGTAGATAAAAGTTAATGGGTCATTGTCATTATATTACAATTTAATAAACTTGTTGCACTAATTGGTTCATTGCATTGGTCGGTTTGTTGAATTTCTTTTGCGGTACTTTCACTTTTTCAGTACTTTGTCTTCAGCTTGTCACTGTCACTGCTAACAAAGAGGCTTCACAACTAAAGTCAAATCGGTTCGTTCGGCTTATTTCGCGTACATTCAATCCCATCCCATGAGTCTTTCTCGTGGTTTATACTGTACCCGCCGATGTGAAATCAAATTCTCAAGAGCAAGGATTCCAGCTATAGGGATTTTGAAAATACAAGGTGAGCCTTTTTGCAGCAACAACCGTGAAGAAAATCTGCTGAGGAGAAATCTTAACTTCGATATAATGGTTTTAGTTTTCAATGGGATGATCGGATTCTTTATCTCCGCCATATTAAAAAGTTTCAATGTTGTAATAATCAGACTTGGATCAATTACTTTGAATATGTAATTAATTACAATTAAACATTACTCCGAGTTAAACAAACACTACTAACTTAACATTAACAAGTATGAAAACATTAACTGAGGGTTTCTGCAAATGCTCATTCTTTTACCAATTTATTATTTCCCTATATATGGAACCAAATAAGAGACAGCGTAAGCCAAGCGTTACGTACTATTGCCGGCCGGCCGGCCGGAATTAACGAAAACTTGGAGTTAACTCAGTAACTATGGTTTTATAATTTATTAGACTTTAAGTATAGCCAGCCGAAGAATGCGACTTCGAAAGGGACGCGTTCCAGAAAAACCGTATTTTGAGGGATGATTTGAATTTTTCTAAATGCCATGATTAACCCGTCAGAGATGGGAAGGTGAGTGAATTATACTAAAACGATTAAGGATTTTAATTATACCATGCAGTAATCTGCACAATTAAGACACGTAACTTGTACAAGTCATGAAATACTAGTCCTTAAGTTTAGTTTAAATGAATGAAGATATATCAGCCTACTTATAATTTTAATTTCAGTCAGTTTTTATTCATCAAAACAAAAAAAAACTAGGGTACTAAACGACACTCGACTCAACACAATCGTCAATCGTCATCGTCACCATTGCCCGAAAGTCGAAGAGAATAGAGAAAATATAAACGATTTAGAAGGGATCAGTAAAATTAAAATTTTACCCAAATATTTACCCTGGCTATAGATACCTCGGCATTAAATAATTTAACGTTAGAATAGAAGTGGAGGCATAACCTAGTTAAAGTATACATAGTTGTGGAAAATAATAGATACGAGGAAACACCTTGTCACACAAAATAATAATTGAGTGATCAGTGATCGTAACAATTTACAATAGCCTTTCTAAAAAAGTAACGACTTTTTAAATAATTTTTCCATATTTTAATGTTTTTGGAAAACCAGAATTCCGTTTACATAATGTATTTGAAATGATTAATTTTTCGAGAAGGTACAATGTACAGTGTAGGTTCTAGGTTCGTGCGATTTCTTTTGAGTTTCTTGATGAAACGCATTGCACGTCCTAGTTTTATTTTGTTTTCGGGTTCAGTATACAGGGTGTCCCAGAATTAATCCATCTATCCATCCAACATAAACGCTTGAAATTGTGCGTCAATAATTCAGAATTATATTTTGGAATTACTTATACTCTCGTTTCATTCATTACAGAAATGTTGTCGAAATACAAATATATTCATATTATCATAATTGTAAGTCATAGTTTGCGAAACAACTAAATTCATTGCTCAGATTCTTTTTATGCTTAGGAACAAATGAAGTTTTCACGAGTGAGAGTAATTTACTGGCTTCTTTCTCCATGATGGCACCTGAAAAGTCAAACTATCAAATGAGTTTGTAATGCAATTAAGCATTAAGCTATCAAATACTCTGCCGGCTCAACTTTTTCCTAAAGTGGATGAGGTACGTACCTGTGCAAAGAATTATTTTCGCTCCGGTAGAGGCAAGTTTGTTCAATGTCAGCGTTACTTTAGCTAGGCATTCCAGTGCCAAAACAGGAGGATCAACGATTATTACGGAATAAGCTTTCGCTGATGATTCAGGTACATCTTCTGGATAGTTGTAGTCGTAGAAAATAAAATTCTTCCCAAATACTTCAAATCTTTTGTCGAACTCGTACAGATCCACTAAACAGGATTCAAACAAAAACAAAGAGTATGAACGAGGAGAAATGTGGCAACGGCAAACCACCGAAAACTAAAGTATTTTCACATATTTAGGCCAGATTTAGAGAACGGACCCTGGACCCTAACCCTAATTTGTCTAGGGCTCACTACAGATCCACCATAATAGCCTGATGCCTACAACCTCACTAAACAACGTTGTAGTTGTCCAGGACAGGACATTCTAACTTAATTTTTAACATACTTAAAATTTCAAGACTCAAAATACAACACCTCGGTAAATATTGGAGCATGAATAAGTATATAATAATCAAAAGACCTAACGAAAATTCAATTTTCGTGTCGATTGGAAAAGACAACTAGACTAGGATGTGTGTAGTCCCGTCCCTGGTCCGCCACAGAAGAGCCAGCAAGCGACAAAACCAACACAAGAAAACACA
>JAQGCA010003857.1:0-11150 GCA_034698945.1 Protaphorura quadriocellata
CTCAAGTTCGTTTCCGGTGAATCCGGAAAAGGGCCAGGCTCTATTAGAAGCATGGCACAAGACATTCTTCTGAGTAGTGGCTCAATACACAAAACAAATAAAATGCTAGCCATTGGATCACCTTGCTTCACGCCTTTCTCTGTAATTTACTGGTCTAAGTCAGCAAAGTCGTCTGTACATTAATAAATAGTGAAGCTACTATTTCAAAATAGGTATCCAGTTCTCAGAAATTAAAAAATTTCCGGACTCCCAATATTACTATGTTTTAGACGGCTCAATCTTCACCAGGATTGGCAGGAAGCGTAGTCGGAGCATCCAAGTCGATTTCGATTTCTTCCGCCCGAGATATACTTGTACCAGAAACTCTTATGACTGAAGCTTTAGGAATTCCTAGTGTGTGTGCCCAGGATATAGCTGTCATAAACAGAACAAAACAAATACGTATTAATAATTACTCTTTTAAGCTCATTGATTCATATTCGCCGAATTGTATCTATCCATGGTCAATTCTCATTGTTGAGAAAATTTTAGTGGGGATTTGGGGGCTTACCATTCGGCGTAAGAAGGCTAACCCCGGTAGTAGTAGTACAACAAAAATCTCAAGAGGATAAGAATATCTAAGGAAACAACCAACCATGCCCACGGGATTGAACCCGAACCATGGTAAGATAAGCTAAGCACTGTAGGCTGCGTGAGCCAGTACACGACATCTACATACTACAGACTACAGGCTGATGAGTGCATATTAAAGAATCGATTTGGATGGAAAATTACATATTATGAATGAAATTTAGCATAGCTAACCAGGTCGAACCATATCTTCTTCTGGAGTTCGAATTCCAAGTGCAGTTGGCCAATTCTTCTTTCCATCATAGCACTGATATATGACATACCCGAAAGCGTTCCAAGCAATTAGTGCATATGCGATGGCTAATTTATCTTTCATTTTCCAAGCCTGTTCTTCTTCCATTGGATTCATGTTTCTTCGGACCATTCTTCGGAGCCATCGCGGCAGCCTGAAAATCGTCATTTTGAAGTCGATTCAATTGTTGATAGTATTTTCGAGCCTTGCAAGAATTCTTTCTGAAATTCCATTAAAAACCTCTGAGTTTTCTTACGTTGACATTTGGACTTTTCTTAAAATAAGCTACGTGAAGGTTGTGTCCCAGTAAATAAATCATGTTATCACCCGGGGCCCGTGGGGGTTCCAAGATTTTATAATGGGTGTGATTTTATCGCCGCGGAATAAGGTATTTCAGGAAGGTTAGAGTGACGTCAGTACGTCACAGCAAAATAATATCTTGCACAGCAAAATAATATCTTCCACAGCAAAATAATATCTTCCACAGGAATATAGGTAATTTCTTGCACAGAAATAATTATTGTTGTCTGGCCTGGCAAAGTAATACCAAGCCAAATTGTTAAAGCCTTTGATTTGACCCGACAGGGACTTGGCCCTGTATTGTATCCCCTATATGCTAGAATCGCCTCTGGTTATTACGTAGGACACTTGAAACCATCAGAGAGTTGAGAAGTACATCGCATTATTCACAAATCAATAATATCCATGAAAAATTATAAAGTTATAAACTGATTTATCCGTTTATCTACTATTACTTCGAATAATAAGTTTTTAAAATATTTCTCAATTCGTTCGTAATACTTAATGACTTTACCTGAGTGCGAGTATTCAGGTCAAAGAGAATTTCCTTTTCAGAAACAAGTGCCGAAAATAGAGATATAAAGATATAATTAAGATACAAATTTGAAAATTGTAGACAAGTAAGTAACAACTAAAATTCAAAAATTCCAGAATCTAATCCTTGAAGATATTCAAATGTCCTAGATTCGCGCTTAGGTCAGAATATGTAATGTACACTATAGTGGGGTACTCTGCATTATAGCGATTTTGTTCAATCTGTGAAAAATTTCGTAAAAATCTATTACTTCAGATGAACCCAGATGATTTAATATTTTATTGGTTATAAATTTAATAATATTAACAAGATAGTATATCCCTGTTTTATGTGGTTTTGAATGGAATAATCCAAAGATATTTTCAACAAAAAACATTTTATATTCTCGACCTCCGTTCCTTCTTTTGGATGGAGAAGAATAGAAATTAAGGACTTCAAAACTTCAATCAAACTGAGTCAACTTAAATTCATAAATGTAAAATGTAAACAGAGAAAAGTTGTGTATAAAAATTGGGTGTAGTTGTGGGTATAGTAGTAGTGTCGACCAAATCGTTCAAAACTCCGAGAATTCAGTAAACGTTCCATCACGTTTGTTATTTAATCCTGGATTCGCGCCTTGCGGTAATTCGTGAATGATGGGCGAGCGAGATGTTCAAGCGCAATTGACTGTTGACTGGGACGGCCGGTAGAATACCAAATGAACGGCCAACTCGTCATCTTCAACCCTACTGTTCATCAAGGTATCGAACCTGGGGGGAACTCTGTCCAAAGTTTCGCGATCTCCGAGCTTTCAGTGGCCTTTGACCGCTGCCGCCATTGTCAGGGTAAAAGGGTTTAGGAAGTATAACGTCGGTAGCGAAGCGCACCTGCATATTTGAGGCACTGTAGAGAGACTGATGTGAAGGAAATGAAAGAAAGACAAAAATGAAGGTATTGCAAAGAAACTCTAAAAACACAATTAAAATTATTAAAAAAGATCACTTCCGAGCCTGAGAATAAACCAGCAGGTATTATACCACATATATAATTCAATACTAGATCTTTGGAATCCAAACAAACGAACTATAAACAAAACCTCAAGGAGGTTAAACAAATCAATCGAGTTCAACCGTAGTACGCGTCGGGATCCGGGACCGGCGGCGCTCTATTCGGGATGGGCGTTATATTAGGATCCACGGTTTAATAAAAAATGGTAGTTTTAAATAAACTGAATTTATTTCCGAATCAAACAGAAACGGTCAGGGTCAGATGTTATTTAGGTAAGCGGAATTATTTGTGAGTCCGACCCTGACCCTCCTGGCCTTCATTTTGATTTTTCCTCTTGAAGATTTTAAGTTTCCTTAAAAATTATTTGGTATATCCAATTAAAATCTTGACGAAAAAAATTATTTTTAGTTTTTCATCTGAAATGCATCTTAATTAATGGAAACCTCTCAACATTGACGCGATATGAAAAACGCCGGAAACAGCATGCATTTTAACTCACGATTTTTCCATTTTCAAAGGCGGGTTTCGTCAGGGTTTTTCTCAAAACCTTGTAATAGCTTGTAGTAGGTAATATGCCGAACTGAAAGGGCTATGCTAAAGTTAGCTTTCAGTTTTCTTTTGTCGAAGTTAGGCCAAAAAAAGTACTTTATTTGTGGACGAAAATACTTCCAGGTCTCACTCAGAGGATGCCAATCTACTAAGAGAAATGGGTTTCTGGTCAAGGTCCTTGTATACAGCAGGTCATCCTGTCGGGCTATCCTTTGTAAGCTGAAAATCGACTAAAATGAGGAATCATGGATCATTGTCTGTCCGCCGCACGAGGAATCTTCAAGTGGGATAGTGGGAATAGGACAGAAGGGGGACTAGGATTCCCAACTGAGAGAACTGTCCCGCTCAGGAACGACCTGGTTCTTGTCTAGAAGTCTTAATCCTTCAGATCCCGGGTTCAATTCCTGGTCGTCCTATTTCCTATTTCCTGGTTCGTCAGGGTGTCTACACGGTACTTGGGCCTTTTAGATATTTTATTTTAATTATATCGTTCGGACCCTTAGAATAACAGACGACAGAGGGCGCACTACGAGCCAAGAGTTCGTCCAGCTGATAAAGCACTTTGAACCGAAAAGGTTTAAATGACTTAATAGTACTTTACTTAACAATACAAGCATCGTAATCCCGTCCTGTATCGATCGGCCGAGAGAATTAAAAATTAAATACTTTGTAATAAAAGTAAAATGGATTATGGGAAGATACGCGTACGGAGGAACTGAGAAATTGTGCGGCATCTGTCGTGCTGTGGGATGGAGAGAGCTGAATTCCAGAGTGGACCGTCGGGTGTTTCTGCACGCCCTGCGCCGAGTGTCTCTTCCTTCGCTTCCTTTCCTTCTTTTGGTCTTTTGGCTTTTGGTGAGTTTTTGACGACGCTCTGTGTCAGGTGAGTCCTTTTCTCTCCTCAGTTGCGAACCTCCTGACTTCACTTCTCATTCACATGATTGTGACCGTGTGACCTCACAACGATCATCTGACACCTCAGCCCGGGACACACTCCACTTTCCTTCTTCAACAACATCATCATCAAAGGGCTGACGACGAGTGAGCAGTCACTGGCCAATTTGGCCCTTTGGCCATCATCCATCCTATTCACTGGATTCAATTCTCGGCCTTCTCATGGATGTTCACATCACGTAAGCACTCAACTCCAACCACCACCATTTTGATCTATACGTCGACCTCTTAAACCTTCCCCCTCCCTTGTACTAGCAAAAACTAACAAATATCGGCAGAGCACTGTAAAAAAACAAATTAATCAACCAACTATGATTTATACGTTTATGATTTGGGAGTTGTTGAATGTGTAGGAGAAATTACAGGTGGAAGCAGAGAAAATAGTGTCAAGGCGGAAAATACATGCCAAGATTTCACGTGTAGTTGATTACTGTATTAGGAGGAACCGTAATATTATGCTATTTCAGTAGGCAAACAACTTTTTTCACTCTGGGTGCAAAGCATTACTAATTCTCATTGTCATAAGGCTTGGCATTTACACCCGAGATTGAATTTTGGTTCTTCCATGGCTACCGTACAGGTACACCGTACCGTGTGTTTTAAATTCAGAATCCTTCATTCATTGCTCTGACATCCTTAACTATTTTTGAAAATTAAAAAAGTTACAAAATCCTCTTGCAGAATGAGTTACGTGTCTTCCTGATACAGCAATCAACTGCAATACACGTGAAATCTTCTTGGTACATATGTAGAAGATTCAAAATTGTATTCCTCAGTCTTAGTTGATGTTGTGACCGTCGTGAACAGTAAAGCATTGACCGTTTAATCAATCGACTTTATTTTTATTTAACGTATAATGTATGGCGAAAGGGTGGAACTTAATGCACCTGAATTTTCTACTGGGGGCACCTTTTGGCCACAAATAAACGAAAGTAACTCAATCCCTACGGAAGAAAACATAAGACCTAATTTTCAATGTACATTAGAAGAACTTTTAAAACACCTCGATTAGGAGGATTCCGTAGCAGCGTATGTTTTCCAAATAAAAAATTTTCTCGGAATTTGTAAAAAAAAAAATACATTTTCTTTCAGTAATAACGGGATGTTGTGTTTGTGTTACACTGAAATAAATAAATTTAAAATATTAAATCTGCAATTATTGTAATTGATTATAATCTATTTTTCTCAGGCCAAAAGAATTGATTGAGAGCGAGGATGAATCAAAAGGAGATGACTCCATGGACATTCCAACAACTGTAACTATTGTCGAGGAGGATGGAACGACGTCGATTGTTGACGAGGCATCAGTTTCTTCTATATTGACCGATGCCGGCCCACATTCCTCTATTCAGTTCGGTCAAGCTCAAGGAGGTAAGAACTGATTGATTAAGAGTATATTTAACTGTCAAAGATACAACAACACAACACAATTGCAAACACGTTATTCCTAGCATCATCGCAAATCCTGACAACAATGTATGAGACTGTCTTAGTCCGACTTCGAAAGGCAAAAGTCATCCTTATGCAAGTAGAAGTGAAATCTAGAGCCTTAGAACGCCAGGATTTGTGCAGGATAGTTCTTAATTTCCCATTCCCAGTTGAACCTTCGGCCATATTTTGCGACAAATTAAGATAAGATTAGGACCACGCTTATTCACAAAACGTCAAGGGCTGACCGAATTTTCGATCTTTTAGAAGAACTAAACTCACTATTACAATCAATCACAAGCCGTACTGGGCTAAGACCACAGGTAGGTGGGCCCATCTGATACGTTTCAGTTCACTTCCTTACTATATCAAAATTATCAATTACTCCAGTTTTAGTAGTAAAAAATTATTTATTAATGGGTACGACTTATACAAATCAGTTGAACCCTGTCACAACGGTTATATGAATTGAAGTGGGGGAGAAGTGTGACCTTTACGACGTATCCATTATACTCTCATTGTTAGTTGAATTAGGTGGGGTTTGCGGAGTTGAGGTTAAGATATTGTATTTGGCATCAACTTCAAACATAAATATGAGACTTGAGACACCTTGTTGATTTATCAGTGAGTACTGAGTGCCGCCAGGCCAATTCCAACATCTAGTTATCGGGTAGGTTTATGTGACTTAAGTGTGAGTTAAATGTTTGTAGATTATGTGGATAGGTTGTAATGTCTTGAATGGATTGAACAGATAACATCGTAGAAATTTTATTTATTTTGAGCCTTCGAAACCAAATCCGGCTTCTTCGTCAGGAAAAAAATATAAAAAATATTATATAAAAACTGTGAGAAGCTTTGAGCAAAACTTTTAGCGCAACGCCAACCAGCCAACGTAAACCTTCTTGAATCGAACCTTAACTCGAATTCTGATCTATTCTTGTGTTCAACGCCTGAGACCCCTTGTATTTAGGTTAGCGTGGCAGGGATTCATAATTTGAGAAATTGGAGAATTTCAGTCCAAATTCAACTCTGATCGATAGGACGCAGTTACACGTAATCAGAAGCCCTTTGCGTTATGTTGATATCTTGATATAATTAGTGCTAATGCGTCCCTATTTCCCGTCCTACCTCTACATACCTCACACCTCACAAAATGCTAGCTGAGATAATTGATATGACATTGTAATAAAGGCCTTCCCGAATCGAATTAAACTGCAGACAGCTCTTTATATTCTTTCACACATTTTATTTTATACATTACCTATTGTTATAAAAACTCAAATTCCGAAAGCTTCATTATACCACTCTCTATTTTTCATTCACCCATTCGTATTAATTTTGAACGCGTACAGTTTATGTAATCCGCGACTAGTCTTGTCATCTCGAGAATCTTAAGCTTCGATATTCCACCAAATAGTAGACGTTTTTTGACGTAATCCTTTTCGATCACCATCATAAAATTATCATCCATGGCTCCACCAAATGTATGTATAGAATTATAAGGATACTTTTCAATCTGTTGAAGATTCATGTCCAATATACCGATTCCATCTTCACATATTGCTATTATCGTTTCTTCTTCGTCCACTGATGCAGTAAAGAAACTGGCTCCGTAGTAATTCCATTTTCTAGTACAATTCAAATATATTCTAGCACATTCCAATGTACTCTTCCCTTTCAAAATATTCCATTTTTCTATTAACTGACTAGCTTCACTCGTGTATCGAGTTGGATAATACTTTTTCATAATTTCTGATACTGTGTTGCTATCTAGGTGTGACTTCGATTTCTTGTAGTCGCCATGATGAATTTGAGCCATGAGTACGCACAGTTCTAAAGCCAATTCCTTGGTCAACGGAAATAATCCCATGACTACTTGCTGATTAATTTGATAGCATTGTAGTAATTTTTCGCGGTCTGTCTCTTCTGTGTTGGACTTTCTGTATAATCTTTGTTTGAACGTGAACGTGACGGCCCGTTGATTTTCGAACTTTCCAAAACCTTTCTCGCGGAGTGTTATTTCCCATTTAGAAATGACATCACAGATCTTTTCAAATGGTTGGACGTAGTAGTCTGTTTCCTTGTCAAAAGGATCATCCTGGTACAAACCAAATCCAGACTGACATATATCCCTACAACCGATTTCTCGGCACAGGGTATATAGGAATTCTTCTGCAGTCGTTGACCCATCAAACCCAATTACTTGATAAGTACCATTCATAAAATGAACTGGGACAGAGTGTGGTAGGGAATGATGGAATGGATTTTTCATGAGTAAAGATAATACTTCCATTCGTGATGGCTTGTAGATACGTCGACCATTAGTCAGAGTTCGTTCCAATGACCTCTGGCAATACGCTGCATATTTTCCACTTTCGCTCTTGTCAATATTCCTTTTCAAATGCTGTCTCAAATACCAGAGTAATTTATTTGATGGTACAAACAATGAAATGGCGAGGGACAAGAGTTGCCATCCTTGTACGAAGACAAAATTTCTGATGTTGGATTTCATAGAATGGTGGCCGTTTAGCAGAGGTGATGATGGGACAGATGTGGAAGGATGCGGTCGACTAGGGAGTGTTGGATGCTGTGTTGTGAGCTTCGTGCTCGAGTCACACAGGAACAAAGATTGGGTTGCATTGAGGAGGAATTGTCTTGAATGTTTAATTTTATTGAATCGATTTCGAGTTTGAATGATTTTCGTAGTTTGCTTAATAAGTAAACAAAAGAGTTCAGACTGGAGTTCTTCGTACTGAACGCAATGTTGGAGAGCATTCTGGGCTAATACAACATGATAGTCTATTCCGGACGCGTCTAAAGGCACTGACATAAACAGTTGGCAGGACTTAGACAATTTGATAGCTTCATTTCGTAGTGATTCCGTTGATAAAGTTGTGAGCGGTGCCGTAATATCTTTACTATGTAATAAAATTGGATTCTTCCATAAATTAGAATTTTCGTCTCCGTCAATTTCCATTAATTTGTAAATCATCTGTTCAAACGGTGTTCCATCCGTGTGGCCTTTACATGAGACTATGGTGAGATGGTACAACCAAGTGTCTTTCTCTTGCTTTGAAAACATGTTGAGGTAAATTGGACTCTGTTGACTTGGGAAAAGTCCGATCGTAAATGTGTCTTTATCTTCACTGTCTGTATGATCTATGTTATCTACTCTCGTTGTTTTCATATTGATCTGGGTTTGTGGGATCGTGTCCAAAGGTGACTTGTATGATGTAAACATTTTCCCAACTAGTGAACACCAACATTTTTTAGATAGCCCATTAGTAATTTTCACTATCCAACCTTGTAGTGTTGGGCTGTGCATTTCAAGTGGTAGTCTTGTTCTTCGAAGGACGTTCTGTAATATTTTAACCCATTCCTCAACACACGTAAGTGTGTCAGATGATAAGTAATAAACCTTCTGTTCTGTTTTGATTTCAAACGTAATTGAATTCGTCTCATGAACTATTTGACAATCTTTAAGGGATATTTCTGTTCCTAGTCTTCTTCTCGTATCATGCTGTGATCTCCAATACCACAGTCCACCATTTTTTAATAAAAACCAGCGTTTCTTCCACGTTTTAAATTTTCCACCCAACTTGATCAAATAACCGGATTTCTCGAGGCACCCATTTGTTGGTTCAATGGCGTCGGGTGGGATAGCATAGTCAGACGTTGTTTCACTGAGTTCAAGTTTAGCATCACTATGTGGTGACAAACTGGTCCTGGACACCTCTTCAAGAAACTCTTCGCCGTCATCCGAACTGTCAGTGTCATCACTACTGAATGGGGCTGATCGAATTTGACTAGCTCTACCCTTCACTGTGGTAAATACTGGGATAGAGAATTGGAAACCATGAGAATGCTGACGCTCGTTGTCAATCTTCAAGGTCTGGAGTCCTGTAGATGCAACTTCGTAGATTTTAGACTCCCATGACGGAAATCTGTGTAGAGGCAACGCGGGTGGATCACTTGGCGTAAAAATCTCAGAATAGTCATGATCCTGTCGTACTAATTCATTCACTGCCGCTTGTAGATCTCTTGCTAATCGTTGACATTCCTCGTCCAACTTGTCTTTCAACGCGGTTGAATCATTTTCTTGAGGAGATTGGGAGGTAGTTCTGCACTTCCTTGGTGTCTTAATGGTCATCATCGGGCACTCTTGGAGGGATCTTGTTGATTGGCTCAAATTAGAATTTGGTATTGGAATTGGGGCAGTTGGAGTTGGAATTGGGATTGGAATAGCCGTTACAGCTTCCATGTCGACGGAAGATGATGAGTCCGTTTCTGGTCGCGGTTCATCACTAGCTGTAGCCCCTGACCTTCTCCTCTTGATGGCTGCTAAGCATGCTGCTGTTGCAGATAACCGGGGTGAAATTTCTTCATAACTGTCACGTGAAGACTCTTCCGTTGAATTCTGTGAGTTGTTCAACTCTGATAACTGTACCAGTCTTGAGCGGAGTAATTCTAATTGCGTTTCACATTTTAAGTTCTGTTCACGGAGTCTTTCATTTTGTTCTTCTAAATCTCTCAACTTATTTGAAACCCAATCTTTGATTTTGGCAGCTTTTGCTTCAATTTGTTTGGACTCTTGAAGTCTAAGAAGTCTCTGTTCTTCAACTTGGCATTCTAGTCTTGAAATTACACGATCCTTTTCCATAACTTGATTATAAACTTCATCTGGAGTATTTTCAAGCCATGACTCTGGACACTCTGGAGTTGTAGGTGATGGAGACTCAGGGGATGACATGGTATTTAATTTTGTTGTATCTCAGAATAATGATTTTTGGAATTAGTCAGACGTACAATACGCTTACGTGTTGGCTTAACGTGTGCAGTGTGTGTGAGTATCAGAGAACCTGTATCTCTCCAATGAATCCAACTGAACCGAAAAAAAAAATCTCCCCTCTGAACGCCAAAACCGAACCCGAATGGAAGAGTGTGTTCTAGTTGAGGGAGACGTAGCGAACCACCGTATTAACATAGCATAGCGTGTGTTAGAAACCCACATCTCCGATAAATCCGACTTGAACCGAAAAAACTCCCCCCTATGTATAATAAAAGCCCGAATGGAGTGTGCGAATAGGGGACAGCCTTAGTAAGAAAGCATAACTTGCTGTTTTTGTTTCCGTCGTTTCCTTGCTATTTATACATGTAATGCAGTGGTGTACGCGTAAGTTGAGAGTTGAGTCCTTCCGGAAGTCATGATGAGTTCAAGATTACCAAGTTGATGAAACTTTTTCTAAGAGATATTTTTAGAAATTATAGGTATTTTACGTGTGAGTTTGGTTTGATATATTTGGCATGTCAACTGTCACCCATTTTAAAGACTTAAAATTTAAAGAACATGTACTTACTTTCCGACGTTCACTTAATCAAGAAGAGATAAAATAGTCTGTATGGATTTTATTATTTTCTTTCTACTAGTTTCTGCATTTCGAATGGATCATCAGTTCAATCAAGGATGGTACATTCTCAGGTTCGGCTTATTCCATATAAGAAAGACAAGAAAAGTGAGAAGTGGGGAGGGCCGTT
>JAQGCA010003858.1:0-11148 GCA_034698945.1 Protaphorura quadriocellata
GACGCCAAAACTGTTCTGAACGGACATTTGAAATGCCTGGCAATTCTGTCCACAGTATTCACTTGGACCACGTGTGCGGCAAAGACTTGTTCAACTGATTTGGATATTAAACTCAATTTTTCTATCCAGAACGCACCTCTGGCGGTATGAAAGAGTGTGGAAGGTAGCATCAGCAGATTATAAGCCTTTAAAACAAATAGACCATGAAAAATTTGGCCTGGGCCAAGTACAGATTCCTGCGGGACTCTTTTACTTCAAATATTTCAATTACCATAGAAATCATGGACCAAAACTTTATCCCTTGATTTGTAGCCATAGAGTCATGGACTTTATTCCCATTCAAAGCATCGACGATCCTACCAATCGTGTCGGATCCGCCAATCACTTGGTTGATTCGAATGCAGAGCTTGGTTCCTCGATTCGCTTCAACAACGATAATCTCCCAAGGAGATTTGCCATTGAAACTTGTCGAGAGCCAATGATTAGTTAGGAAATCATCAAGGTCATCTTCTAACTTGGTCATCTGCGGTAATCCCCGAATATGGTCCGATAGAGTATCATCACTATGCGTGCTTGGAGTCCAGTAATAAAATCCGAACAATTTCTGTGGAACAAACTTCAACTTCCAAAATGGATCACCTTCCGCATTTAACACTCTTGTCCGGAATGCCTTCCTAATATTCTCAATAGATATGTTTTGAAACTCCGTTTCTAAAACAAACACGGTTGCAATATTTCCGACACAAAGACCCAACCCAGCGGCAAAAACTGAATTCAGCGCTTGCACTGGTTTCCAATTTGGGTTCCTTTTGAGTACAACAAAATCAACCAATTTCCGTATAATAAATAAACACGTGATCACGACCAACACGAGTGCAAGAATCGGTGAAAATATTAACCAAACTAAACAGCACAATTTAGCTAAAATAGTTTTAATTAGAATTCGTTTCACGATTTTAGTTTTGAGTGCCATTCTCGGTATGTTGTTTCTACTCAGAGTCTGGAGGCCATATGAGCAATTATTAACAAGCCTACCTTCCATTAATTGCCCACCTGGAATGAACGTGAACTGTGAATCCAAATAATACTGGATGCATAGAATAAAATATGGGAACTAAAAAAAGAAGTTCTCACGAATTGAATAGAAAAACATCCCTGGAATACTACGACTCAGCTTAACCTAGGCGCAATTGACTCATCCAATTTTTTTGGCTTTCCCACATATTTTACTTTCATGTCCTCATCAAGTCTAAATTCTAGCCGTTTTTTAACTTTTAAATTACTTGCTTTTTAAATTTTATTGTTCATCTCGACCACGTAAACACTAGGTAAGTTCATTCTGTTTGAAACAAACAAAATTGAGGATACTTCTGTTAACATTCAGTCCCGCTGGAAGTGGCACGATCCCTGTCGCAGGCTTATTGGTATTTTGGCCCTACCGGCAATATTTCCTCGACCCGTATAATTGGTGACACCGTTAGCACACTAGTTAAATTAAGTAACGATTGAATTAACAAACTCGATTTTGTTCGTTTGGATAGTTTATGAGCCTACTCAAGAGTCATTGTCAAGCAATTCTTGACCTGATACCCAGGTGACCTCCCAAGGTCAAGCCAGTTAAGTCCGGATTCTTTTTATTCCAAGCATATATGATTCCTGGTTTTCCAGGAATCCTTCGGACGCCAAGAATTAGTTAAAATTCTAACTAATCATACTACACGTCACAGTGAAAAATTGTATCCTGGTATTAATTTGAGAAAATGAAACTACGTGGAAATGAATGAAGTCATTTTCCCACGCCCGAAATGGAACAAACAGAGTAGGGTACACCATTTAGCAATGTAGCATGAAGGAATGGACGTATGTTGTTGTTCCGAGGACACGAGTTCAAACACAACAATGACCTACCTGGAATCGATTTGCTCTCATTTTTCTCTCAAAAGATGTTTCGTATGAATGAGATTGAAGATGGTCGTAAACAATAATTATTTTAGCACTTACGTCCTATTATGACTCAAATTAATGTGAATTTTGATTGACATTACACATTTACTGGACCGACATAATCATTGTGAACCGAGGAACAATTAAGAGAGTGTGATAATTCTTGGTTGAAATCCCACAGTTCTTCACCGGTGTTCATAATAAGGAATACTCGTGGGAATTCGAGCGCAATCGTACGCCAAAATCCATTCATTAGGTTTATTATTGATCATTAGACTGTCAGGCTCACAAGAAAGGTTTAATTTCATTGAAAAAAATACATCACGTTTACAAAAACATATTTTCAACCAAATTCCTAGTTCCATTTCAAGATTATTGGACTTGGCAATTAACTAAGCAACTAGTGGTGGGTAAATCAATCAATGACAATATGAAAGTATACGTGAATGCAGTTCCAAGCCAACATAACACCATGAAAATATCTTATTTAATATTTTAAAAATACTATGTCAAAACGATTCTCGAACTATCACAAATACCATGAGATTGTGGCACCCAATTTTCCCATTGGAATCCCGAAATTGAGTTTCGATCAAAATTAATTCACAGAAATGAGGTGCTTTTTTTATTTGGAGAGTTTCGTCAATAAATTTCGTGAGGTCTCTCCTGCGGAAGTGATCTCGCCGTTTTTCATTTGACGTCAATCATCATAATGCACTAACCTAAAATATTCGAAGTATTTTTCCGTCAGGTCTCGGATTTTCCTAAAGTGGTTTGATATATCCTATCAAAGTCTTGACAGAAAATTATTTTTATTTTTTTCAGATTTCTCTGCAATGTATCTGATTGACGCCTCTTAGCATTGACGTGGACTGAGAAACTGAGGAAACAGCATTTTTCGACTTTTGCAACCAATTCCTCAGAAGGAGAAAAAGTACTACATTTTTGTGGACTAATTTTGACTGAAACCCACTTTTTGTATGCGAATCTATTATGAGAACTGGGCGTCGGTCTGAACGTTACGATATACTCACGACAAACATCCCTTGTCGGAGACCGTGCTGAAATGAAATGCAGGACGTCGTTGACTCAAATTGTACAATGACTTTGACCAATTAATTCACTCATCCAAAATCAGAAAAACAGATATGATAAACAATTATCATGTAATTAAGAAAAATGAATCATCTAGGCCCAGGATTGGTAATTCGAAAAGTTTTGACGAGTCCCAATTCTGATTATTTTTCCGATAATATTGTTTATTCGATTTCGAATACCAATTCCTATACTAAGATATTCGAATTCCGATAATCAATTCAAATTCTAATTCCGTCGCAATTCCGATTCTTGGATTTGAATTCTAATTCGGATTATTTTTCCAATTATTACGATTCCAGTACAAAATATTTTGATTTTTCGAAATTTATTAATTGATTTTGATCAGAATAATACGAGTAGGATCGACTCACTTTTTCAAACCACCGAAGAAAGTCAATATGCATTTTCTCGGGGTCAAAATAAGCAATTATGTCAAGTAGTTGCAAGGACATCTATCCAAATTCTTTATTAGCTCTGACTTTGTCAATGCTAATATTCCATGGGATTAGTGTAGTCATTTCGTACTTGTGCTCGAATCGATTCAGTTTGAAATCTAATAATTTCGTCTTCTGTTCCTCGTACGAATCCAAGTAGTTCCGAATTTGGTATGATTTCCTTCTGGTACTTATATAATCGTTTCTGGGTTATAATAAATCCGACAGCTTGTTGCAGTGCAAGGGAAAAATTTTGCAGCTTATTCCCCAATGAAGCGATGTCGTCATCGCTTTCATCTTCTAATGACAATTTGATGAGACGTTTCACATCTGCGTGGTTCAGGACGTCCAAGTCGACCCCAGCTGCGTCAATCGCGGCGAGGTTCTTAGATGTTACAATTATGAACATGTCACGTGTCAATGCTTCACTTGTCAACAAATCACGGAACAATACATTTGATTTATCCACGTTATCAACGATGAGCAAGACTCGTTTCAGTTTTCTTATTATTTCGGAATACAATTGAATGGGATCGCGATTTTTGTCTCCACTCGGCACTCCTTGCCTTCACGCCGATTGTCTCACATAATCCAATGATTGAACGTGTTAAGGACTCCGGACTGTCTCCATTCAGTGAAACGCAGTTTATCTCATGTCGTTTTGATTTAGTGAACATTTTGACCAATTCTGTTTTCCCAACTCCTCCCATTCCGGTCAGAATTGTCAGTTCTTTCTCACTGTAATAACTTTCCAACACCTCCAGTTCATGTGATCTTCCTACAAAATACTTGGTCACGTCTCCAATCTCAAACCATACGTTGTTTGAAGCAGCCTGAATTCCAAGCACGTTCTCGAGGTTAGCTGGAACCAAATGATATCAGTCAGAGGAAGTCTTTAATACACTTGCATATGCATACCAAAAATTAGTATTACCTGCGGTCAATTCGAATCGTTCCTTGCGAAGTACATCAAGAACTCTCCGCCTGTTCGGCTTAGCCACATGTCAATGATTCGAAAAATTAAATCGTAAGGAGTGATCGTGTTGTTTATAAACGTATTTTCAAGTTGAACTAATTCGCCTTCGTAGAGGTCAAGTGCTCTGTAGAATCGTGCAAATTCTTTCACCAAAATTTTATCACTTGCTAACAATTGGACTACTTTGTGTTTTCCGGCCATTTCACCCTTTCGACGGCGTTATTTTGATTTTAGGAAGACATGAGTTGGTATATTATATTATTGTTGGTATGAAATTGTGACACAAAATGTGTTTTCTGCAGCAGAATAATTGAATGTGTGAGTGCCTGTGTTGTTTTCGATCCGTTCTACCATCGATATTCTGCATACGCAAAAGATAAGATTGCGCTGTGCTAATCGTTAGTGTCTCAAAATAATGTTTCATGGCAGCTGGCCTGACTTATTTTGGTATCTATAGACTACTTACGAGGAAACTACTTAAGGTGTACCTTTCCGATTTTGTCTAAACTCTTTTTTCTGAAAGACCTTTGCCCCAAATTCTAAAAATGTCATTAGGTCACGCAACAGTCAAAACCCGAATTTTAAAAAAATAATGAAATTTTTGAAAAGATGTACAAAGAATGTAGACTTTGTTCTCAAGAATTTAGCTTGGGATATCCCATAGAACTTTTCCGCAGAACTGATCTCAATACCAAGTCTTTTTTTTTAAAAAAATCTCATTTTCTTTTTCAGAAAACAGTTAAATTGTCAGAATGATATGTTAGAAGATGGAAAACCGCAGAACTTTGCACGTTTTAATGTATTTTGACCCAGAAATCAAAACTTCGTGTTATAATACTAAAATGATATTGATTTCTGGCCAAAATACATTAAAATATACAAAGTTTATGAGGTTTCTCATCCTCTAACTTATTATTCTGAACATTTCAACGGTTTTATGGAAACAGAATTTCTTTCGAGTTGTGATAAAAAATTTAAGTCTTGGGATTAGTTTTGGGGAAATTCCATGGGATATCCCATGCTGAAATCCTGAGAACAAAGTCTCCCCTGTTTGTACTTTTTTTCAAAAATTTCAATTTTTGTTTTTTTAAATTGGGTTTTGAGTGTTCCGTGCGCTAATGACATCTTTAAGGGTTTGGGGCAAAGGTATATCAGAAAAAAATATGAGCAAAATCGGAGAGATACACCTAAAATACTTTTCTCGTTAGTATAAGTACATAGTATACTTTGCCAATGACTCGCCAGAATTATTCAATTTATGATGATTTAAATTTATTGGTTTCAGGTTCCAACGTCCAAAGTGGTGTCCAATATTTACATATTCCATTGAACTAGTAAGGTAATGTAATAAATAGAGAGTGACATATTTAATAACTTCGATATAACACTAGCACCCATGTTGATAATTTCCTATCGACAAGTAACATCACAATTATGTTAGATCCGGTATGGTCAGATTACAATTTTGGGAACACATTATGGCCATCGAGCGTGTTCTATGTTTGATGGAATTCAACTTTAATGGCTATAGCTTCTGATATTTCAGCCAGTGGAATGCTTATTACCTCAGTAGAAACGCATTTTATGAACTATCGAGTGCTGAATCCGTCGACTGTACTTGGGCAGTTCTTATATTAGTCACCAAAGGATACTGCAGAAAGAGCACGGCAACAGATCCCCTGTCAGAATTGGCTGCGTTTTGTATATGTTATAGTCCTTGACCTCCTGAACAACTTTGTGGAGGTACCAACCAGAAAAGTCGCACGGTTTGGGCGCTAGATATACACGAGGGACATGTCTTTACGCCAAGGGCGGATGATTCAGCGTAGCACACGCCCCCGGTGTAAAACGGTGCAACTCTTCGGGTTGTGACCTTCACAAAAGTTGTTCAGGAGGTCAAGGGCTATAACATATAACACATATATGAATTTACCAGTATCAAGTCGAAAGGTCAAGAAATTAAATGTGACTCTTTCAAGATGAAACTTACGAACTTGAATCGTTGATCGTTGACGTTAATATAATTTGCAGTAGAGTAGAGACTTAACTTGCTTTTGTGAGTTTATTCTTAGTTTATTATACTACGCTCTTCATCCAATACTATCAGTCACTTGACAATATTTCATTGAAATAAGTGACATTCTAATTAGTTAAGATTAGTTACAGTCGGAATCGATAACACTCACGGATAGTTCAATATTTTATTTTTGATGTTTACGTTGTGCGAGCTATGGAATCGATGACTTAAATAAAATCACATCCAATCCAATCCAATTGCGATGCATAGAATTAATCTTTAGGAACAGCAAAAAACGTGAAGTGAAGTGAAATTTTAAACACGTATTTGTATGTATTTCGTTGAATCCATTTTTTTATTAATTTTACATTGCTTCGAATTTTTTATATCAAACAGTTGTGGGACAAACAAAACATTTTTTTTTGCTAGAGAACTGTGAGTATCTGTGAATACTGAGTGAGTTGAATCATTTCTTATGTCATTTGACAAAAACAAATCATGTGAAAATATTATTCATAGAAACATAATATACGACCACCCTAAGATTAATTAGAATAAGTTAATTACAATATAACATATTAAGTACATCACAAATGCTTAAGGACAATCAATGCCTGGCGTTCCAACGCTACCGTTAGCTCCGGGTACACCAACACCTCCTGATCCTCCATTTCCACCAGTACATCCAACACCACCACGTCCACCTGCACCACCAGCTCCACCATTAGATCCACCACCTGCAGCCCCACCTAGACCTCCAGCACCTCCAGCTCCACCACCGTTTCCAGTGCCACCTGCTCCGCCGGCACCACCACTTCCGACGCCACCGTTAGCTCCTCCAGATCCACCAATTCCACCGGGGCTATTAAATCCGCTATTTCCTCCAGCACCACCCGCTCCACCTGCACCGGATCCAGCTGCACCTCCAGCTCCACCCGCACCTCCAGCTCCACCAATAGCATTAAGACTTCCGGGACCTCCAGCGCCTCCAGCACCACCTGTTGAACCAGCACCAGCTGCACCACCTGCTCCACCTGCTCCTCCAATTAAACCAGCACCATTGGCAGGACTTCCAGCACCTCCTTGTCCACCATTACCGCCATTAGCGGCTCCGCCCACACCGCCAATACCGCCTGTCCCTCCTTGACCAGCAGCTCCACCAAATCCTCCATTGCCACCTGTTCCGATGGCACCGCCAGCACCGCCTGCACCTCCTGTACCGCCAGTGCTTCCAGCCCCATTCCCGTTAGCTCCATCTCCACCTTTACCTCCATTTCCTCCAGCACCTGCAGCCCCACCTGTACCTCCAAGTCCACCGTAACCCCCATTTATACCTGAACCGTTTGCTCCATTCGCACCTTGGCCGTTAACAGCAAGAGCGAGCACACTTGTGCAAATAAGGACAATGAAGAAACACTTCATGTTTCGAAAATATTTGGATTTGGATCGAGACTTGAAAAGTTGGAGAGAATTGGAAATTAGAATTAGTTGTGTAGTTGGATTGTTGGATAGATTTGTAATTAAAATTGTTTCTTTATATACTGAATTTGGGAAATTTGTGCACACCGGACTTAAATTCACTTCAAATTCAAATCTATTTAAAGATTAATTGTAGTTTTCCACAAAATCCTCGTCAAATTCACCGCACAACAAACCTCTAGTCGTACATGGCCTGCCGTGCAACATACCTTCTATTAACGACGTATGTACATTATTTCCCATTATTGCACTTGAGTTTGTGCAATGCGAATTGAAATTGGGATTAAAGTCCGTTCTGAATTGAAAAGTTTATCTAATTAATGCACGACACTTGTTTGTTTGTTACTCGGGCTTAAAGTCTCTCTTGCACATTCCTCACTTCAGCAGACAAGTCCACTGGTCTACGGTGAGTGCGTTAGAGGCGTTTGCCACAACATTCTGGACAACAATAATTTGCGAAAGTGCAATAGGTAATCCTTCAAACACCTCACGTCATGTGCGTACAATGGAAATTTTTTAGATTTCCTTCTATTAATTATGAAATACAATGTTTGGAGAAAGTTGAATAATTTTGATATATCTTTCTGTATATTTACCCATCACGAGTAGAATGCAAGGTGCAAAGCCTGGGTAGCTCCGCCCACCGCGGCCATGCAAAGCCTAGCTAGCCCCGCCCACCGACCCCCTGCCACCTCACTCTAGATCACCCCAATTTTCGGTGCGCACCATCCGACGGTGCGGGTGTGGAAGTTTTGTCGATTCGTCGGTGGGGGGTATTTACCCCTTTTTGGCGGGATTGGGTGGGGTTTCCATGGTTCCCAAGCCAATCGTAGATGACATATGTGTCGGAACGCCGCCGATTGTTCCTTGCCGCCAACCGTGTGCAGTGTATAACAGATCGCCACACTTCTGTAGACGAGCATAATTATTATGACGTGTGTAGAACTCACCATTGCCACCCGTGCAGAAAAATAAATTAAATAAAAAACCCCCCCAAAATTAATTAAATGTAGTTTAGTCTCCTGATGCCGTAAATTTAGTAAATATGGTTTGACAACCAGTTCCATTACACATTTAAATTTCATCGAATACAAGGAACTTTTTTATTTAATAGTACAGCTGTGTTCTCACAAAACTCAAATACGTGTCATAATACGTTACATGCGTCCCTCTATTGTATTTTCGGTTCGGTTTTTTAGCAATGCGTTGCTCTTGAATTGCGCTATGCGCAATGCTATGGGTTGCATTGAATGTAATGCACAATAGAACAAAGGGACTCTCCATGAACCCTTGCAGGGCCCGTAGATGAAAACCTATTATCGATCTCAACCATCTGAGAGTAGTATGCAATGCAGGTAGTTTGTCTCAGCCCTTAACACCACCACTTAACAAGGAGAGTGGCCAACCCCATCCCGTCTACCCCTCCCACCCCATGATTCCGAACAATACCCCCCACCCTCCTTAGTAGAATGTCGACAGCTTCGTCGTACCTTCCTAAGTTCTTAAGTGCATTTACAATAATACTGGCTGTTGAAAGTGTCGATGGATGTTCGTTTCCTAAAACAAGTTTCCTTTTTTCATAGACTCGACGTAAAGTTACCAGAGCTTCTTCATATTTTCCGAGGCCAAGATGCACCAAGGCCGTATTGCTAATTGTTGTGAGGGTGGAACGATGCTCTTCTCTAAGAACCCGTACCAGGACCGGATAGATATCTTGGCAGATTTTCTGTGCCTGATCGTAGTTTCCAATATCTATATGAACTAGCGCCAATCCATTCACCGTCAGAAATGTCGACAGATGCTCAATCCCCGAAATCTGTTTACGGTGTTCGTAGGTTTGTTGAAGAATTTCCATGGCCTCGTTGTATTTTGCTAATTTTCGAAATACCACTCCCAAAGTACGAGCCGCAGAAAGAATATCGATGTTTGGCACATCTGAAGAGCTTCGTCGTACTTACCGAGCTCCATAAGCACAAAACCAATGTTATTGTACATGTATATAAGATTCAAGGCGTTCTCACCACCTAGTACCTCCTTTTTAACATCTTGGACTTGATGATACATGTCTAACGCTGCCATAAATTGGCCAAGATAATTTAGGGTGGATGCAATATTACAAAGTGATATAAGAGTCGTCCTGTAGATTTCTTCAAGGAAGGTACATGAATCAGATGAGGATTAAAATAAGCAACTATGTCAAGTAGATGCAAAGCCATCTCTCCAAATTCTTCATCAGCTTTGATTTTGTCAACGCTGATATTCCAAGTGATTAGTGTAGTCAGATTGTACTTGTGCTCAAATGGATTCAGTTTGAAATCTAATAATTTCGACTTCTGTTCCTCGTACAAATCCGAGTAGTTCCGAATTCTGTATGATCTCCATCTGTTACTTAATCGTTTCTGGGATTTAATAAATCCGACCGCCTGTTGCAGTGCAAGGGGGAAATTTTGCGGCTTATTCCCCAATGAAGCTATGTCCTCATTGCTTTCATCTTCCAGTGATAATTTGATGAGACGTTTCAGAACGTCCAAGCTAACCTGCTGTCCATCTGAGCCAATCGCAGCCAGGTTTCTGGATGTGACAATTATGAATATGTCCGCTTCACTTGTCAACAAATCACGGAATAATTCATTTGATTTATCCACGTTGTCAATGATGACCAAAACTCGTTTCAATTTTCTTATTACTTCGGAATACAATTGAATCGGATCACGATTCTAGTCTCCACTCCCTGCCTTCACGCGAATTGTCTCACATAATTCAATGATTGAACGTGTTAATGACTCCGGACTTCTCCATTCAGTGATACACAGTTTATCTCATGTCGTTTTGATTTGGCGAACTTTTTGACCAATTCTGTTTTCCCAACTCCTCCCATTCCTGTCACAATTGTCAGTTCCTTCTCATTGTAGAACCTTTCCAGCATCTCTACTGTCTGTCTCAAAACAGTTGGCGGCTGGGATTCTCCTAGTTACCTGTCATCGTTATGCCGAAATTTACAACTAATCGCATAGGGTGGTGCAAAATAAATGAACCTAAACTGACTAGTTTTCATAAATTGAACTTCTCAAGTTGAAACCGCGCGATTGGACGCATGTGCGTACATTGGCCCCACCCTGTCCCATTTTCAGCCGAGACAGGTCATTGCCCCCGCGAATGAGAAACAAGTAAACAAAGCCCAGCCGCTGTTAAGAGGATGC
>JAQGCA010003859.1:0-11146 GCA_034698945.1 Protaphorura quadriocellata
GTCCAACTGTCTTTGGATTCGGTAGAAGTGACGAACGATTGAATCGGACTGAAGTTCGCGCTCTCCGCGATGGAGATGTGCGAAGTATTTTACTGAATGACATACCGTAAAATACCGAACAGAAGGCCAGTCTTCTATTCAAATCGAGCACCCCAAGACCCGCCTTATATTCGGGACCCGCGTTGTATTCGGCCCGCCTTCGAATAAAATTTTCTTCAAAATTCACAGAATCTTTTAAATAAACGGATTTATTTCTGGATCAAACAGAAATGAGAAAAGTAACAATAATTGCATGTAAATTAAGATTTGTAATTTGAATCAAAATTGACAATCTTTAATTATCACTGTCGCTCCGTTTTGTGGACATTTTGGAAACGAAAATTGAAAACAGAGCTCTGAAAAAAATTCCAAAATGCACGATTGAAAGTTGCCGCGTATAACTTCGTAAGTAGACGCGCCTTGTGCTTGGGACCCCCATTGCATTCGGACCCGCATTCTATTTCTTAATTCAGCTCCGTCACCCGCACTCTATTAGGGGCGATTTTGAATTTCAATTCCGATGATTGTATATTTGAATTCCGATTCCGATTATATTTGTTTAATTACGATTTTGAATTTCGATTCCGATTATTGTATATTTGAATTCCGATTTCCGATTCCGATTCCGATTTTTTAAAATTCGAATTATGATTCCGATTCCAATTGTAATAAAAATTTTGATTATTTTCGAATTCCGATTCCGATTGCCCACCCTGGAAAAAGGACAATGAATACTTATGTAGTGTAATTAATAGTTATTTTTTCTAGCTATATATTTCCTTGAACTTATCAATTTTAAAAATTTCACAATTTCAAGAAGTCATTTCAAAATGTCATAAATTATTCTTGAAAGGTAATATAAAAAAAATATTTCTGTTCGCCAAGTATAAAATTCTAGAAATATTTCATTACCATGTTTATGTAAATATTTTGAAACATCAGGGACAGTCTCAAATACGTATTCGGTAGTTTGCCCTGAACTATCAAGAACAGTCATTCGACAAATTCGTATGACATCTGTTCTTTTTCTGTTATCTTGTTGTTCCTGAGGTAATGATGATTCAGGAGAGATAAATTTTGTCTGGAAGAATAAATCACATTTTTGGCAACTAAACACTTCAGTTTTAACAATTCCTGCGAACAGACATGTACATTTATTTTATAATATAATTTTTGCGTGCGGTACAATAAATCCGGCCTTCGTGAAGCAAGACTTAAATATTTATGTCCAAGTGTACCGCACCAAACTTACAAACATTTTGTGTTTAATTCAACCCCCTTTTACTCAAGATTCGTTCAATGTATAAAAATAATTAGGATGGCGAAATAAATGTACATGTCTGCATTAGAGATTATAAATCTGTGAAACGGGCTGATCAATACATATTGTTCCTGACAGACTTGTGTATACAACTAATCATTTTCCCACCATCGTATTTATAAAGAAAATACAAAATTTTATGTTTTGATCATATTTGATATCAACTAATTATTTAGTTCACTCAAAGATAATATATATTGAAATCTACGAATTGACATTAATAAACATTGGCCGAGACAACCGAATATGTAGTTTCTTTCCATTTAGACCTGGAGATAACAAGAAAAAACAATCTCAAAAACAAACAATTTTATCCCCCGGTTTTGAACTTCCGGTTTTTGGATTTTTGTCTATGTAAACCTGGTCGTGCACAAGTGACACGGCAGACACGTTACACAAAGATTTGTCTGGGGAGGTTGACAAATTATGGAAAAGCGAGGCCATCGTGTCGAAAATCAATTATTTTATGCAGTTGTAAATATGGAAGTCTTCCATATTTACAATGAAGTGGAGCATCTAGTTGGAAAGATGAGCTCAATTGGAATCTCAGGCAAAATATTTTAACTCCATTTGTATGCGCGTTCACTCGCGGAAGTTAAAAAAAGAGTTTATCTCCGTTTTTCAGCACGTTTTTCATGGTAGACCGTCCAAAAATACGTGAAAATTGCTAAAAACAAACTTCGCCACATTCGCTCGTTCTTCCTAAAATTTTTAATCCATCCATGGATCGACAGCTTTGTTCAAGTCGATTTTGAATCAAACTTGAGCTTTTCCTAAAAACACAGACACGGAATTTTAAGGAAAAATTGACTTGATCAAAAACTGTCGATCGTTGACTTAAAAATTTGAGGTAGAACGAGCGAATGTGTTAATGAAGTTCATTTTTTGTGATTTTCAAGTTTTCTGGGTTATTCGGGTGGTTGACCATGAAAAAAAACGGCTGAAAAACGCAGAAGTCGTTTTTTATTAATTCCACGGCGTGCCGTGCCTTTTCATATGGAGCTGAAATATTTTCTTGAAATCTTACTTGAGCTGATCATTCCAACGAACTATTCCACTTGACTCTAACTATTGTGGTTCTTGTGATAGGGGTGGAGACTATACATACTAGTCACCCTCAACTAGATTGTGTCTAGACTTTTGTGTGTGGTAAAATTGAGATCTTTCGCAGAAATGGTTTCTAAGATTCCCATCTCTGTATCTTAAAGCTTGCCCTCCGAAGTTCACCCATACCATT
Source organism: Protaphorura quadriocellata (assembly GCA_034698945.1). Classification (NCBI taxonomy): domain Eukaryota; kingdom Metazoa; phylum Arthropoda; class Collembola; order Poduromorpha; family Onychiuridae; genus Protaphorura; species Protaphorura quadriocellata. The sequence continues at coordinate 2,598 of JAQGCA010003859.1, forward strand.
TTTGGGGCGAAACAAGTCATATATAATTCACACACTGTGTTACCATAAGTGAATGAACTTGGAGAAACAATTTCAGGTCAAAAATCGATGATTACTTACAAAGGTTCATTTGTAACGACCATTTTACCTTAATATTGGATGCCCGTAGTGGCGCTGACGAGAGCTTCCGTAAAAATCCCCAAGGAATGACTCTTAAGAGACGGATTTTTGAACGGATTAACGACCAGGACATGTTCTAAATATTTTTCTAAAAAATTCTGCCAATACTGATTGTCTTTTGGATACAGTATTTTATTTGTCCGTTTTGGAGAAAGTCGATGCTTCGCCGGCGACATATTTACAGAAGTAATCTGCGGTATTTCAATTTTGAAGATTAAAACTCAAAGCCATACACTTCGTGTTCTTGAATGCTTTGGATGACACTTTAATAAGGAGACAAACAAACACAATTTTGTCGACAAAATGCATATGCATATCTAAATACTTCTGTTAAAATTCACGCTTGGAGGTGATTGTACTCTATTGCACTACAATTTCAAAACTGTAATACTTGAGATTCTCTGAATGAAACTTGACTTTATAATTAGTTTAAGGAGGTCTAATCTCTGTGCGTCCTTGAATCTAGAATTCGAATTTAAAAATAAATAATAGCATAATGACGAAACACCAAAACACAAAAAATGACGAACCGTCACTTAAAATGACGCTCACTGTACAGGGTCACGCATTACCTTTGCCCCCCCCCTTCGGCACCCCAAACTGAGGAAGCCGGACAAAAAGTGAGATATGCATTTTGTAGAGAATCTTATTGCAGATCTAGGGAGCCATTCCGATTGAAAATCCGTTGTGCGTAGCGGCGCTGACCAGTGTTTAAGTAAAAATCGGCATGGATAGTCCCCAAAAATTAGGTCTTCTGCTACAAAAACATACCCAAAATAAAAATCCGTCGATGCCACCTTTTTTGCAATAATTTTGTGCAATTTTTAAAATTTTGTTGAACCAGTTTGGAGGTAACCATTTTTCGCTGCCAGTGCAGTTTGGTGAAAACAAAATTAGAATTTTACTTCCAAATGCCCTGACAGCGAAAAATCGACTATATGTAATTTATTTGTATGTGGGTATGTTTTTGTAGCAGAAAGGCTAATTTTTGGAGTCTTTCCATGTTACTTTATACTTAAGCGCTCCTCAGCGCCGCTACGCGCACCAGACTTTCAATCGGAATGGCTCCATATATCCGCAATAAGATTCTCTACAAAATGCATATCTCACTTTTTGCTCGGCTTCCCCAGTTTGGGCTGCCAAAGGGGCGGGGGCAAAGGTTATGCGCGACCCTGTAGATGTAAAAAACTTCGTCTCAACATTTGACTGTTTTAATTTTTGTTCAGTATTAATTAAAGTGATTAACGTTATCAGATATGTACAATGAATACACATAATACATGCACCTGTCAGGTGTTTAAATCGCATTATAGGGGGAAGTGGGCTAATTCGAGCCGCTTTGGGGAAGTGTGCCAATTACGACCATTTATCACGTGGGGTAACGTGGAAAAAAACTCCTCCCCCCTGGCCGAAACTAGCACACCGTCTCCGCTTCACATGTCCGTTGGAGGAGTCACGTGCATTAAGATAGGCTGGAATTGGCACACTTGTCGTTTATGAGTTAATTTTTCCATAACCTCAAAAAGTGTGCTAATAACAGCCACCGCCATTTGTGCGCATGTTTCTTGGTTGCCATGCCCACGTAGTTAAGAGGTGGTCGTAATTAGCACATTGTCTCCATGGTGGCTGGAATTAGCCCACTTCCCCCTAAAGAGATAGTACCCCTAGTACTAGGAAGGAAAGGACTTTAATGTACGATGACGAGCATATATCTAATATGTATCTGGAAAACAACCTCATTATTCTTTCATGTCAGGAGAACCGAGATTTCTAATTCAATTCTCTCATACAGACCGACCTGACTAAATCTAATTTGTTTGCCAATTGGGGTTTCGACACTCATCTTGTTCCATCTCAAAAAAAAATTTGAACAAGGCTCCCAAAGGAGAAATACATCCAAAATTACGACAGAAATACGATTGAAATTTTACTTAAATATTACTCCCCAGCATGGCACAAAACATACAAGAATTCCATGATTGTAATTTCTGATGGAAATTTCGTATAAAAAACTTCAAGGAATTATTATATTTCTGACATAATTGACGCCAATATAGAGATTCGAGTGAAGAAATTTACTGCCAGATCTGATGCGATGCATCTCAACGCATCGCTATAGTTCAGTGGGTGTGCCCAAGTAGACTATCAGACCGAATGTATCTAATCGTTGTCCGTTTTTTCTTAAATTGTTTTTCCATTGTTCAAACTGTAATATCAGAAATATGTGCCTACGTTAAGTATGCAATTTGATTGTCTCACGTTCCAAACACATGGGTATATAACAAACAGTACTTACGCAAACATAATAGTGGCCCATATGAAAGTCCAGGTACTGATAGAATCAATACGGTCTGTAGCTGCGTATTTCTAAAGAAAACTTTAATTTAATTCTACGTTAAAGGCCAAAAAAGTGAAGAGTATGACAATTACATAGTTCGATAATTTTTGGTCAAAATTGCGCCAACTTTGGATACACTTACTCCTCGCGCACTTCGAATTGTAAAATAATGAAATTCACAAATACTATATTTAGCAACACTTTATGCAGAGGTTTTCTTTTTCCCAAGCGTCCAGTTCAAACTTCAAGTATGGCCATATAGTCTACGATTAAAATAATTTCAGTCGATAGATGGTTCAGAAAGCGTATATAACAATACGACAGAACTATCCGATTAAAATTTTATTCTATATTTTTATTAGTTATTCCATATTCGGTATTGCAAAGAATTGGAATCAAGATCATTTTCCTGAACTTTCGACAAAAATAGATATTTAAATTTTTATACAGATTGTGCTATACTTAAATGACTTAGCTATATTACATATTCAAGTTCTAAAAGTAAGACTGTGACTATTATATTCAACCAAATTATATCTTTAAAATACTATGTATGTACTTACTAGAAATGATTATCCACATTTCTATTTCTTAGCGTGGTACTCTACAATTTATGTATGTTAGCAAACCTAATATAGAAATAACATACTAAATAGTTTAATTCGTATTGGTAAGTCCCTTGAAATCTAATAATTTTTTTTATTTATTTATTGAGATATTGTCCGACCAGATTAGGAAAAGCTCATTTTCACTTCCAAACGAAATAATAAACAGTTTCCTGCGAACGCGTTGCCAGTGAAAATTTGACTTTCTCCAAACCGGTCGAACGAGCTCTAAACATGGTAACTGAGGTGCGCCGCCCAAATCTGCAAAGCAAATTGTCAATGACATTTAATCACTTCACTTAACGACGACCTCATTTATGGCAGCCAAAAACCTTAATTTTAGGAATAGCGACTACTTCATCGATTCATTTACCAAGTTACGGTTGGGATTGTCTAGCATAATTAATTCAGATATCACACAAAATAAGACAAATTATGGCTTATAATCGACTATGTTTAGGACGGAGAAAGCCCCTAACCCTGCTACGCATATTCTAGAGCTCGGATAGAGTCAAGGTATGGCCCAACTTGGCTCGAGTCGAAAAAATGCCAAAAACCAAGTCGAGTTGAAAGGCTGAGTCGACTAGACTCGTAATCTTGGAGTGATAACAAAAAATAAAAAGCATTGAGTAGAATGATTACATAATATCCGTATTATCCTAGCTGGCTCATCATGGCGCCCATCACTTGGACGGCCCTCCCAACTTTACGTCATGCCAAGACGTATAACTTTCCGTCCACAAGCGCCACAAGCCCTATACTCCATGTACATTTCATTGCCAACCGAAATTAGGAGCTACCAAACAATGTTATTTACAGTCAGAATCAAAGTCAGAGAATTTTTATTAATGTCATAAAGTTCCATAGCCCAAACTGTTCGGTATGACAACCACATTTGCACTCAAAAATAATTTATTACGTAAGTTGCCTCCACTCTGTACTCAACTCTTTCGTAAACAGTTGAAATGATTATGATTGAACAAATAAACTGCCACTAAACACTACTCAAAGTGTGCTCAAAGTGGGCGTATCAGAAAATAATGTCAAAATGGTTCATTCTATTTCAAATTATAGGCATATATATTTAATACGTTTCACTTGTGTTAGCACTTCCAATGCAGTTTATTCATGAAAACAAAATAACACAAACAAATTAGAGTCATTTCAACTTTCTCCGAGTATTCCTAACACATGCAATACATGCAATACATGTGAATTCAATCATTTTTACTCCGTACCCGTTACGGTTACTGAACAGTTTGGGCTATGGAACTTTATGACATTAATAAAAATTCTCTGACTTAGGTTCTGACTGTAAATAACATTGTTTGGTAGCTCCTAATTTCGGTTGGCAATGAAATGTACATGGAGTATAGGGCTTGTGGTGCGGCGAAGTTGGCATGACGTAAAGTTGGGAGGGCCGTCCGCGAAGTGATGGGCGCCATGATGAGCCAGTTAGGATAATACGGACAATACTTGCAAATGCTTTTACTTACACTTTGTCAAGCATTCACTTCGTTTGCATGAATAAAGTTCGGAAGAAGAAGCGTTCGCTAAAAGGATTTGCTTTGTACGAATAGTCAAGCTTTTTCTCTAAAGCGGTTGCGTAGAATGATAAGATAAGACGTAAATTCTTGGTTACCTTTATATTATAATGTCACCACCAAACTGATAGTCAAATATCAATATAAAAATGTAAAACGAAATGGTTTATCTGGGCACTCGCAAAATAGTTAACTACGAAAAACGTATTCAAATTCTATCGAACTGATTATGTTAGAGAAGTGAAATTTGTGTACATTCAAAACAAAAGTGGAGGTGAACTGTTTGTATCTGAATAATTTATTCAGACTGTTTTTATTTTTTTTAAATAATTTCGAGAATTTTGATTCTCTCTTCGTAATGAGTCGAAAATAATTTAATACAGTATTTCCTTGACGCATTTGTATAACAAATTCTATACATCTTTATTCTTGAAGGAATTCTTTTATTCTACTTATTGATTCTTGCTTTAACCAATTAAAGTTCAGTACGACATTCCCCGAAATGTCATAGACTGAAATCGCTAAATGATAGAAATAACTTATATAATTCGGAAATGCAAAATGAATTAACTAGGGTGAATTTTGGGGTACAGGGTGTCTAATATGTATTGTCACCCCCTCTACAGCATTAACACAATAGGCACAGACACGCCCAATACATCGTTGGAGAGATTAGCTCAGATGCTATCTCTGACATATCATTTGAGTGCATTAGCGCGCCGCGTTCGCGTGCAGCGTGCGCTGCAAGAAAAAAATCGTGTTTTTGTCGTTTTTCTGCCGCTTTTTCACGAACTTCCGTCTAAATGGCAGTGAAAACATCAAAAATTCGAAAAACCAACTTCACCACAAAATTTCCAACTACTTTCTGAAAATTTTGAGCCATGGTTCGACTATTTCTGAGCAAGTCGATTTTTCCTGAAATTTCACATTTCCTGTAAACTCTTGAAATCGGAATTTTGAGAAAAAATCGACTTGCTCAGAAATTGTCGAACCATGGCTCAAAATTTTCAGAAAGCACTTGGGAATTTCGTGGTGACGTTCGTTTTTCGAATTTTTGGAGTTTTCACGGCCGTTCAGACGGAAGTTCGTGAAATAGCGGCAGAAAAACTACAAAAACCCGTTTTTTTTTGTTCCAGCGCGCGAACACGTCGCGCTACTACGCTCAAATGATATGTCAGGGATAGCATTTGAGCTGATCTTTTGAACGATGTGTCTGTGGCTATTGAGGTTAATGCTGTAGGGGGGGACAATACATATTAGACACCCTGTACAACTCCACTCGATACAAGCACTAGCAACTTCAGAATTCTCACCATTTTTAAGATTAAATTTATGCACTATGACAACAATACACCCGATGTCATTGTAACCGTCATTGCGCATACTCGTAGTACCAGGCTTTCCTAACCCTTGATGAGATTTTAATATTTATGGAAGCCAAAGTGCCGGATTCCTCTGTTCTTGTTTACTTGTTGTGATAACAAGTAAAAATATGTAGGAAACTTCACAGTATACGAAAAATCGAATTGATATTTACGAGGGCTGGGGAATCGAACCTCATCTTCCCTGTCTGGTTGCACATCGAGAAAATCAGGATTTATAAAGGACACTCTATTTATTGAATTATTATTTCAATTTGGTACATTTCTTTTTTTGATCAGTTCTTCTCTCGAACGAGGGGTTAACCCCATTTTCATGAATTTCAAACATTTCCACCCCTTTTGGGGTATACTATTTCTCAGCCCTCAAAAGAGAGTTTACAAAATCTATTCAAACTCCTCATTCTCTAGACTTTAAACGTCTGTTTCAATATACCAAACCCAAAAGATTCGACCGATTTTCTTTTCATGGGTTTCAGATGTCTTGCCCCATTAGAAGGTAGGCCTAATTCCGTTTTAGCTCTTAATTCGGCCGTGAGCAGGAGTTCTTCCGGATATATGATATGATGCAGCATGAATACTATGAATAAAAACTTGTGGATCTACCCAGGATACATGTTAGTGACAGGGCTTTCATGTAATGGCTTTCACACATGTCACAATGAGTGAACTGCATTAATGCTGACTTCCTACAAGAATTGGATAAATGGAACGACACCCAAACCTCTGATTGATGGTCAGCTTGTCCGCGTTAAAAATAGTTACTTTTGAATTAAAAAATTCTGGAAAAAATCTAGTCCGCTCGTAATAGCAACATGAACAGTTGTGCCAGGTTGCAATTTTGTACCTCCAGAACTCTATGCGCTATGGCTAGATATCACTGTCCTTCATAAATCCCGATAACCCTCTGTCATTTACGTCGACATCAAGTCGAGCCGGCTACGAGAATCTATGGCTGGTAATCGGAATTTTTTCCGATTACTTTTTCGATTCTAAAATTTTATGGATTTGGATTTTTCGATTTTGTTATCGATTTTATAAAATTTCGATTTTGATTTTAGATTCCGATTATTTGAAAATTTCTATTCCTAAAGATTTCGATTATTTTTCGAATACGATTGCGATTCTCAGCCCGGAAGGAATTATTTGAAACTGTGCTGTACTGAACTAAAATAATAATAGAGGATGACTGGGAATCTGGAATCGGTTGAACTAACAAAGGGGTGAGCGAACGTTAGCCTGAGTCGCATCTCCAAATAAATAAACCGAATATTCTCACAAAATTATCCCATTATTGGGAGTGCGTCAGCGCCGAGTTGGAATCGGAAACGGAAAAGCTGAAGAAAAAAAATGTCGATTCCGGTTCCGATAATTCTAAAATTATGATTACAATTTCCGATTCCGATACTGACTATTTGAAAATTTCAATTACAATTAACGGATTCCGATTTAGATTAATTTGTATTTTGATTCTGATGCCGACTCAAATTCTGATTCACCCAAAGACTTCGATTATTTTTCAGTTAATATTACGATTCCGATTCCGATTACCAGCCATGCGAAAAATATTGAAATCTTCGTGATTCGTAATGAGAAACCTAGCTTGAATTGCGAACAATATAAAATTCCAGAATAGATGGTACATTATCGTGCCTGACTGTCTTTTTCGTGAGAAAATTTGGGCGTCATGTACTGTAACCCTTGATCACTTGTAATTATCTCAAGATTCTACCCTTGGTAGCTAGAAGTACCAAGGCCTCATTAACGAATTTGATGACATAGTGATAGCGAACAGACACATAAACAGTGGGATTGACACATGTATGTGGAACGGCGAAACTGCCAGATATCTGTGGCCATCACCCGAATATAAGTAAATTAAGTAATCCAGGAATGTGAAGCTGATTATTTGCATCAATGTCATCCAAATAAGATGACCTACTTTTCGCCGTAAAGACTGTGAGCCTTCCTTTACCTTACACAGTGTACTGTACTGTATAATACTACAGAGATTCTAATCATATTCAGACTTGGGTCAATTACATTGGTGATTGTAATTGTAATTAATTACTTCAAAGATGTCAGTAATTGTAATTGTAATTTGTAATTGAAATTACTTTTTTCTCAATTAAATTTGTTGACTAGTCAAGATTGAATGAAGTTTTTGATAGTGAAAGATAAAATGCGTTTTTAGTGCTGAAAAACAGAAAAAAATTTATATTTGAAATTGTAATTTGAATTGTAATTGTTATTGTAATTGAAAATCCAATTACAATTACGTAATTGAAAATGTAATTAATTACATCAATAATTTTGCAAGTAATTTGTAATTGTAATTGAAATACTTTCAAATAGTAGGCTGCAATTTGTAATTTGTAAATAATTACATTTCCAATGTAATTGACCCAAGTCTGATCATATTCAATAGTGAATGAGGCAAGGCAACGTCTCCGCATCAGTCGCTTCTCCAATACGTGCTAAAAAAGACAAACCGGCTAATTTCACTAGATGGGTCATAAGATTT
>JAQGCA010003860.1:0-11145 GCA_034698945.1 Protaphorura quadriocellata
GTTGAGATTTATTCTTACTGTTGTGAGGAATGTTATGCTTTGATATGTGAATAAACAAATCTTGAATCTTGAATCTTGAATGACACCTCGAACAAACGATCTCACTTTCATTCATTTGAAAATGTCCATTTTCACAAGAGCGTCTCGGACGTAAATGTGAGATAGGTCCAGCGCACTGCTTCCCACCCTTACATCGAACAAAAGAAATCCGGGGTTAATTTTTTTTATGTTACGTTGATACGAAATGTTACGTTTTGTAACATGTACCACAATTTACATAATTTTGTGAGCTCAGTGGTAACAATTTTGTAATATCAGGACATATCTTGAAATTTGTTCTAATATGAATTTTCTTGGATTCTAAAATGTCCATTGGTTTTACATAGGAAATATTACCGGTCCTGGTAATATTTCCTATACATGTGGGGTAGTTTTCTGGAAATTTGAAACCTTAGTTATCCTAACGAATTGGTAATTCTAAAGGAATCATGAAGTTGTACCATGCTTAAAATTGCTGGAAATCTGAGCTCATAAATATTGCATTACAGTCGTACCTGTAATCATGTACTATTTAAAAATCTCTCATTTCTGAGGTCAATTGAATTGACTTTGTATTACTAGGATATTTTTCTTCACTCGTGATTAATAATTGATTTAGTCGATTAATTGCAGCATGGTGGAGAGTGGTAGCTGGTAAGACGGTCAACGCTGCTTCGCCATCATCGGGGTTCTTCCCATATATCCAGATTAAATTAAACGTCATTTGTACGACATTCGCTCGCTTTCCATACATATATATTCGTAGTCCCCACTTAATCATACGTCATTGCCCACGTGTTCAAAGCAAAGCCAAAACTGCTCAGTCTCGTCTCCTGCTCTCACACTCTCTCCGTCTCCATTCTACTTTTTTTGTGCGTCGTGAAAACAAGTCCCACTCCGCACTCCATCAACTCACACTTTAAGAATTCATCAGCACTGATCACCGTTGAATACAGAATATCCGTGACTAAACCTTCATCGAATGACTCTTCTCGTGAGAGGAGGCATAAACGAAAACACAAACACAAGAAACATTCTCATAGGAAGTCTACGGAAGTATGGACAAAAGATCGTCTGGGTGATGAATTGAGTAAAATGGCTCATTCGATGTCTACTTTGGCAAAGTTCATGCCGAGATTATCTCGTTCTCGAACTCGAAGTCAAACCCCCAGAGACAAGCGATCTGTCCAAAGAGAGCAAAAGAGTGCCAGTCGCTCTAGGTCACCGAGACGATCAAACTCACCTGAGTCCAGCTCTTCTTCCGAAAACCGCCGTTATGAAAGGGAAAATGTGGGAACACAGGGCCATGGCCCTCCACATGTACCGACAAATACCGTCCATAAATCAAACACTGATGCAGTTGGCGGGTCGGGAGAGAACAATGATGATATTCTCATTGTGGACACGGAAAATGAGGATTTTCTAAATGAAAATCATTTAAAAATTCTTGGCTCAATTCCACCGCCAACAAAAACAGTTGGTCAACCAATACACATTGAGTTAGCTTCCCGATGGGAGCCTGGAGCCCTTAAGGGGATTTTCGCCGAAGATAAAGTCCGTCTAATGAACGAATATATGGTTCCAAGTAATTGTACCAAAATTGGTCCTCCCCGAATGAATCCTGAAGCACGAGCAACGGTGAAGGATTTTGTACGGGAAAGAGATGACGGCTTTGAGAAGTTGCAGATGCAGCTCGCAGCAGGTTTGACTGCTCTGGGTCAAGGTACAACACTTGTATGCAAACTTGATGAAAACGAGGAATCAAATAAAATTCTTGTTGCGTTGAATGACTCCGCCAAGTTATTACTTGACTTGCAGCATGACCTTTCTGAGAAAAGGCGACAGTTGGTCACTTCGAATATGAGTTCGTCCTTGTTAAGGAACGTTGTTCCAAAGACGTGCATTGATTCAATGCTGTTTGGTGAGAATTTGGCTTCAAAAATTAAAGATGAAGAGGAAATGCAAAAACTGACAAAACAGTTAACCAAAGACGATACTAAGCCGAAGCAGACAAAGCCTGCTAAATCAATTCCAAATGCTAGGATGTCTTTAAACTCGGAGCGCCCGCTGGATCACAAATGGAAAGCGAGAAAGAGCGGGCGAAAGAATTCTTCAGCGTCCAGGAACAGTCGGAGGGATCGGGATCGGGATCCAAGGGAAAAGCCTTACCAACCTTACAAGAAACACTAAGAGACTGCAGCGATCAGGTAACTAATCATGCTGGCCGTTTAAAATATTTCAAAACTCAATGGCAAAAGTTGACAAATGATTCCAGAATTCTGGATATCATTACGGGGTATAAGATACCATTTCATCGAACCCCAGTCCAATTCCGTATTCCTCACAACAAAGTTGAGGGAGACAGTCTCTTGCAATGGACGAATCAATTGATCATTTATTGAGTTTGGGCGCAGTCGAAAAATGTTCCCCCATTGCAGGACAATTTGCATCATCAATTTTCTTAGTACCCAAACCGGACAAATCCTTTAGATTCATTTTGAATCTCAAGTCGTTGAATAAATTTGTCCGAAACCATCACTTCAAGATGGAGGATCATAGAACGGTCCGACGACTTATGTATAAGAACTGTTTTTTCGGAAGTATCGACCTAAAGGATGCTTACCATTTGATTTCAATGACAGCGAGATCGTAAATACCTACGGTTTACATGGAGAAACAAGCTTTACGAATTTACTTGTCTTCCTTTTGGACTCTCCACGGGTCCTCGCATATTCACCAAAATTATGCGTGTCGTTGTTACACAATTGCGAAAGGACGGTAAAACTATGGTCATTTACTTAGATGACTTGCTCTTAATTGGAAGAACTTTAGGTGGTTGCCAAGAAGACTTGGCGGAAACTGTGTGTTTATTAGAATCCTTAGGTTTTGTCATTAATACAAGAAAGTCACAAATGAGTCCGAACCAAACGGTCAAGTATTTAGGATTCTTGTGACCTTGACATAACTTTGCCAATGAAGAAAAAGGAAGCGATCAAGTCTTCATGTCAAAATATGTCAAAAAAGACCAACGTTTCTATTAAACAATTCTCAAGACTAATCGGCACTCTCGTCGCTGCCTGCCCAGCTGTAAACTACGGCATGGTCCACACCAAAATATTTGAGCACGAAAAGTTTCTTGCACTACGACGTAGCAAGCATAATTATTCAAGTAGTATGTGCTTAAATGTCGAGGTCAAGAAGGATCTTGAATGGTGGAATGTTAACATTAGCAATTTGAAACATCCAATTAGGATGGATAGATTTGATTTGGAAATTGAGAGTGATGCCTCAAAGTCAGGCTGGGGAGTGTCATGCAGGAGGGGTAAAACACATGGCTTTTGGGCTGAGACTGAAGTAATTACTTCTATAAATTATCGTGAATTACAAGCAGCTTTCTTTGGCTTAAAATGTTTTGCCAAGGATGATAAGAAATGTCAAATTCTCTTACGAATAGACAACACGACAGCAATCTCATATATAAATCGGATGGGAGGAATAAAATTCCCCGCACTCAATAATCTTGCACGGGAAATATGGAGATTCTGTGAAGAACGAAGCATGTGGGTTTACGCGTCCTACATTTCCTCCAGCGATAATTACAAGGCCGACAAGGAATCCAGACGGAAGGATTCTCAAATCGAGTGGTGTTTAGAAACTAAATTCTATGAATATGTCGTGAGAAATTTAGGGCAAATGTCAATTGATTTGTTCGCCTCCCATCGTAATGCGAAATGTACAAAATTCGTCTCATGGAGGCCAGACCCCCATGCTTGGCGGACTGACGCTTTCACTTTCTGTTGGAAGGGATTATTAGTGTATGCCTTCCCTCCTTTTTCAATGGTGCTGAGAGTACTGGAGAAAGTTAGAAATGATGAAGCAGAGGGGATATTTGTGGTTCCGAATTGGCCGGCTCAGCCGTGGTTTCCATTATTTTGGGAACTACTGAAATCGGAAGCAATTTATATTGGCCCTCATCCAAAAATGCTTTCTTTCTTAAACAGATATCATCCATTGGCGCCAACCCTTACCCTGGTGGCCGGTTTCTTGTCAGGCAAGCGTATGTAAAAATGGGATGCCCGGAATATGCAGCAGACACAATGTTATCATCAATTTCATCATCCTCGTGGAGACAGTATGACTCAGCACTTAAGAAATTTTGGATTTTTTGTGAATATCGTCAATGCGATATTTTCAAGCCGGATGTTAATTCTACACTGGAATTTTTACAAAAATGCCTCTCTGAGGGTTTAGGATATAGCACTCTAGGGACCATTCGTTCCGCAATCTCAATGGTAAGCCCAAATCAGATCGGCCAGAACAAGCTTATTGTTCGATTCATGAATGGCGTTGCTCGGATAAAACCACCAAAGCCCAAATACCAGAGTACTTGGGATCCGGCAATTCTTCTTAAATATCTGTCGTCTTTACGGCCTCTGCAAGACTTGGACTTGGAGAAAAGCACTTTCAAATTACTTGGTCTGTTGGCATTGTCCACAGGACAACGAGTGCAAACTCTCCATTCAATTGAAATTGAGAATATAAGCATTAGTACAAATAATGTTCAGATTAATATTGCAAAACTGCTGAAGACTAGTCGGCCAGGAAAAGCTCAGCCTTGTTTCTATCTGCCGAAGTTTGATAGTGACCCCGAGCTATGCCCTGTGCGTGCACTTCAGCATTATCTGGAAATCACTTCAAGCTTTCGGATTTCAAATACAGGTCCAATGTTCTTAAGTCTTTCTAAAAAGCACGAACCGGTTACCAGCCAAACTATAAGTCGCTGGTTAAAACAGATAATGAAGAACGGTGGCGTTAATGTGGATCTTTTTTCTGCTCACAGTACACGTCACGCTTCTACATCTGCTGCCGCGCGATCTGGAGTCTCAATTGACAATATCCTCGCAAGAGCTGGATGGACAGACTCGTCTCTTGTTTTTGCAAGATTCTATAACCGACCTCTGGATTCTAGATCGACTTTTGCTAGTGCAGTATTATTAAATTCAGTTTAATTGGAATTTCATTGTTTACTCAAACAAAATGTAAATCTCATTCAAAGAAATAAACGTGAGTTGCTTACAACGTACGGTCTGTTTTGCTCGACTTTAAACATCTACGAATATATAAGTATGGAAAGCGAGCGAATGTCGTACAATTACATAATTAAACGAACTTACCAAGTGACGTTCGATTGTAATTGTACTAATGAAGCTCGCTTTCCATACTTACTCCCACCCACCCTGTTGATGTAGATTGTAAATCTTCCAAATAATTTTCATCGGAAAATTTACCCAATTAGCAAAACAGGTATTAAAAGAATGGAGACGGAGAGAGTGTGAGAGTAGGAGACGAGACTGAGGAGTTCTGGCTTTGCTTTGAACACGTGGGCAATGACGTATGATTAAGTGGGGACTACGAATATATAAGTATGGAGAGCGAGCTTCATTAGTACAATTACAATCGAACGTCACTTGGTAAGTTCGTTTAATTATGTAAATGCTTGTCACTTTAACCCAAAGACATTTTACTACATGCATAAATCTTTCGTACTGTTAGGGACACCCTATCCCAGTTCAAATGAACAGATAGTACAATGTCAAGAAAATATGTGAAAATCACGGAATTTCTTTGTTTGAATGTCTTGTGGTATCGACGCATATTAAAACTCGAAGGAATTAGGAACAATTCAGATTCAAAGTTGTCACATCGAGTCATCATCCGTAATAGCATAATGGTGGAGCCGGCTCTTGCGACTTCGCTGTAGTAAAAGTATAGTCCATCTGGTAGAAATGGACAGTAGTCTCTTCTCTCTTGTAGGTGGAAATAATGATATTTTACACCCTACTACTATGATTTCCAATTTAGAGGAGTGAGCTATTCTCTGCGACTCTCGACTCAGATCATTACTATTACGGAAATTATCAACAACGATACTTCGGCTTCGGCTTCATTTAGGCAGCGACGGGGTATCAACTTTTGCTTCTAAAGCTGACTGCGTGTCCGAATCAAACAATTCAATCAAATTTTATGATGTCATATTATTATTAATACCAGCTCTAATAGAACCCGGTCAACCCGGTAGAACTCCGGGGTAATAATACAGCAAATACGGCATGTAATTCCATAATCTCATTCCAACCCAATGGTGCAATTAAATAGAGCGATACTTTGAATGTTTCTTAAAACTACGGACTACTCCTACTCCTAGAAGACTCTTCTTACCAAGAAACCTTGAGAATACTCTTGTCTATGGGTATGCCAGTACTGACTCCGACGAGTTGTTAATTATCCGTCGGATATTTGCTTGGGAAATCGACGGAAACGCGAATGCCTTGGGGCATTGGTCAGTGGCAGACAGGTAGACTGCATGGCGTCGACCTAGTTAGGGATATAATTAACTGGGAATTTTAGGGGACGTGTGCAAAAGGTCTAATTATGAAATCGCGGAAAATTTGACCTTGCAGTTTTAGCCGTGAGGAAAAATTAAGTGGATGAATTTCAGTTCTGCATTCTAAACCGAATTCTATATATGTCTATTATATTGTTACATATTTTATAATGTCTCACTTCATTTTTTCAAGCTCGGTTTAGATGTGAAAGTTAGGATATTACAAGATGTTATAAATCAAACAAAAAACGAAATTTCATTCGAAGCGAAGTGCGTAGCCGTTTGGGAATTTGAAGAAACATCCTTCTATGCATAGCAATAAATAAGATTATTTGATTTGGGATTTTTTATTCGTTAAGTATCCCAATTTGCCAAATGGCTTTACAATTAACGCAACTAAGGTACGTATCTTAAACACAACCAGTTTTCGACAAAATCGCACAACCGACCGGCTTTCGTCAAGTACCGGTAGTAATTATTCAGAATTTCATTATAGCGAACTATAACTTGCTACACAACACTCAGCCCTTACATTAAAACGTTACAATCATACCTTTCGCTACAAAGAATGAGTAAATATTTTTGCACTATACACCCTCAATACAAGGAAACTGCGGAGCGCTGCAAAAGGTTAAGATATGCATTTTGTAAAAGATCTTACGTAGAGCTTAGTGTGTCGTTTGTACATTACCATTCAGAAGTGTCATGCAAAAAGTATATCTCACTTTTGTCTTCACATAATATGATACGTATCGAACTAGAAATAACTGCAGTGTGTACTTACAAAAACGGAGTTCTAAGACACCTCTGCCTTTTAAGAAAATCATTCCTTAAACGTACATGCTGTGGGAGAGTGATCGCGTATGCAAGACCATAAAATGGTGCGTGACAGGCTACTCAGCGATTTTTAAAGTATCTTGATTCGTGGCGCAGATAAATTCAATTTTCAATGGAAAAAAAGAGGAGGGATTCTGGGCATGGAGAAACACACACAGATCTGTAGCGCTGAGAAGAGAAAAGAGACAAATGTGAGATAATTTGGAAAATAGTGGTGATCATGGGCTACCTCCAAGTCGTGATGGCTACAATAAGTTTCTGGAGAGACCCTGGGAATAATGGTCAGTCTTATTATTCCTTCATTTTATACTTGACTAATTCAATGGCTGGAATGTTGCTCTGTTCTTCCTATGCATCATTTTAGCATACGGGTTCAGCACTTCAGGGTGTATCAAGGAACTCCAAGTAATTCTTTTGCCTTAAAATCTTCTTAATCTTAATTTTGCTTAATCTTCTCAAGCTTTCTGAAGAAACAAATTAATAGTCGTACCGACTCACTTTTGTTTTTGTGATTTCTTTCTAATTTTTTCTTGTCAAAGTCAATGAAAAAAGCTGACTAATTTAAGTCATGTCAGACGTTCCGAAGACTATGGTTATACGACGAACAAAATCAAGAGTCGAAATAAATAGTATTACATACAGCATGTGTACTAACATCTGCCGCATTAATTTCTCTGTGGTCAACAAAGAATGTGATAGATTCACGATTGATGCTGAATTATACATACATATGTCATATGTACACATTTTATGTCGTTAGTGAAACATTGCAGTGCACTTTTTTCTGCTGGTATTACGTGAGATTTAAATCAGTATTGATCAACATTTGCGTTTAGTTAAATTTTAATACAATGTAATTCATAAAAAAATATTGGATATGACTTTTGAACCGGTGCCTGTCAAGATTCACTTTCCTTTCATCCTTTCTTTCCATTTAGCTTAAAAAGGACAGTCTCTAAAATTTAAGGAAAACCTTTATCGCATTGAAGTCAATATTCAAGATTCTGAATCAAGATCGCGACGCGTACCGCTATCCAAATCCAAATAACACAGTCAATTAGTTTTTGGCGCGATTTTAATTTTAAACAAACTGAAAGTGCAGTAATAATGAGATGCTTATTATCAATTTTAGCATCGATGATACAATTATTGCGCCATTAATTCTAATAACCGACAAGACTCGTATTAATCATTAGTTGATTTGTTTCTGCGATCCAATCAATTCTTGCATTCATACCTGGATTATTGTGTAAAAGAACAGGGGCTTGTGAGTAGTGATTTTCTGGTCTAGTGTAAACAGAATCAAACTACTGGTGTTGACTATTGACCTAACCTATGCTTGCATTAATTTCAAGTGGTGTTTGAACTCTGTTCCTGACTTCTGACACACTCGCGGAAGGAACTCACGGGAAAGTAGTCAAAACTACACGAAGCGAATACGTCTTAACTACATTTAATGGCATTCAGGGTTTATTGCGTTAGCGTCACCAAATTTTTCTTGTATCTTGCATGAAAGTATACTAGTGATATTATATTTGGGTCACCTGCAAAACTGTTAAAATATATTGTATCTTCACTTCCCAATAGAATACGTGATGTCGTGGCTAAATATATAGAATAATTTAGTAGGTGCTTAATATTTTCCATTGCTTCAATTTTGAATCAAAATATATGTGACTGAAGAGGAATGTGAAATGTTTTCTTAAACTGTCACTTGTGTTCGGAAATTCGTTAGCGGGTAATACCAGACTCAAGACAGTGAAGAAGTACGGAGTTCTCACCGTCCTATGCGTTGATTGGTACCTATTGGATTTGCTAATTTGTCTTTTAGTATATGGGGTTTGCCGTGGCAGGACATGGTTAAATAAATAGATATATTTCGAGGAATTGTGTTAAATTTTTATTCAGGATAGGCCTAGCAGCTATTTATCCAAGCAAACGTTTTGACCACTTGGAAGATACCAGCTCAATTCAAATCAACAAGCCACCCGAGGAAAATTCATATCGTGCACAAATAAAATTTGTTTGTCACAGGTTCAAATCCATCCTCAAGTGTGGTATGTGAACGGAATGTGAGTGACGGTCTGGATTTTTTTGTTAAAAGTTCATGAGAATTAAAACAGAATTAAACTACGAGCTCACTTAATGGGTTTTACGATTGTATAATTAAATCATAAATTATAAGAAGGGACGAGAACGACTTCATTCCTTAATTGAGGACAATATTTTATATCATAAAAAGAATCAGTGCCGTAGTAAGTGAATGAAATTTAAAGTATATCATGGAATGGAAAACAAATATAACCTTACAAATTACAACTACAATATTGGGACGGAGACAAGTTTTCAACACTAACACTTCAGGATAATGCATGTTCATCAACAAGCACAGATGAGAAACAGAGAGCGTGAGGGTCGGCCGCCTGGTGACAGTGCTGCCCTCTATCCTCTAATCTGTGCTCAACAAGAAGATCGTACAATGTATTCTAAAAGTGGCATCCGCGTATGTGCAGATACTAGCCATTTAGAAAACATTCACGTGTTATTTTGTGCCAAAATACTAGAATTTCTTGGTAAGACCGATGACGCCAGAGGAAGTAAGCGCACTTTTTAAATTCAATTCAAATGGAACGTTGAAATATCCGTGTGTGTCATCAATTCCGACTGTAACTAGACTTAGCTAGTAGTGTAAAGGTCTTAATTTAATGAATTAATTATTGTATCATATATATATTTATTATTGTATTGTATTTAATTATATTTAATCATTGTCCAGACAGGCCATCAAAGCTGGTAAAGACCGTATACTAAACCGACCTATTCGGATGCAATCTTGTGGAAACACTTCGGGTGGTTCAATTGTTGGCAGTGAGGAAAAGTTATAGTGGATGAATTTATGTTCTCTTCTGTAACCTGAATTCTATATATCTCAGTTATATTATCACATATTTTATAATATCCATCTTTCTATTTTCAACCTCGGTTTAGCTGTGAAGGTTGGGATAAAAATGTTATGAATCAAACAAGAAGTGAAATGTCATTCTATACGAAACCGTTTGGGAATTTGAAAAAACATCTTGTTATAGCAATAAGTAAGTGAGTAAGTAAAGTCGATCGTTGGTTGATTATTGGCGTCTGTTTAATATGTATCGGTAGTCCCCGCATTTGCCAATGTCATTAACGCTGCCAGTTTAAGGAAAAATCTCACAAACGACCGGTCACATCGAATGCTTAGTCCAAAGTAATTGAAATTTAATTATAGCGAAATAAAAACGACTGCCTGTACAACTAGAACGACTATGCTAAGTACACCGTGCGGTTGCTTCAAGGTTATCGAGGTAAATACTATTTTTTTGCTATTCACCTCAAATACAAAGAAACTGCGGAACGCTGAAAAAAGTTAAGATATATATTTTGTAAAGAATTATACGCAGAGCTTACGAGGAAACTATTTTACGTGTCCATCTCCGATTTTGTCCAAACTTTTTCTGAGAGACCTTTGCCCCAAACCCTTAAAAATGTCACTACCTCACGGCAAATAGTTTCCTCGTTGGTATGTCGTTAGTACATACGATCCAGAAGTGTTATGCAAAAAGTATATCTCACTTTCGTCTTTACGTAATATTTTACGAATCGGACGACAAGTAGCTGAAATGTGTATTGTGAGATCGGAAGTTTGAAGCCGCTTCGCCTTTCACGAAAAATATTATTTAAAGTAAATATTGTTATACAGGTTTGATTCAAATGAATGACAATGAATCAAAAATGTTTAGAGAAATCATAACTTACTTTCGGCTGACCAATCTCTTCAATCTTCTTCAATCTGAAATCCATTACCAGTTCTCAGCTAAAGTGTTTTATTATGACATTAACCTGACGTGAAT
>JAQGCA010003861.1:0-11140 GCA_034698945.1 Protaphorura quadriocellata
ACCCCACTTGCACAGTGCAAAAAGTTTCGGCCGAAATTTCGGTTTCGGCCATAGACCGATACCGAAATTTCGGTTTTCGGCCTTTGGCCGAAAGTCGATTTCGGTACATCACTACCCGGAAGCAATATATTTTTCTATTCAGAATGATGTAAGGTCACTGAACTTTGGGTATCCGCCGAACAGAAAATTAACCCGGAAATGACTTGTTCAAAATAACCTAAGAAATATATATCCTGGTATCTCTTATGTAATGAGATATTACTTTTCGTAAAATCCGAAAATGTATGAATTAATGGGGCGGATGTGAAATGTCTACTGAGATGCGCTAAAATTGTAAGAAAATATTCAATATTTGGAATCCTCTTCCTTGGTGAGATGATAATCTGGAATAATATGGATCCTTGCAAAATAATCAGGAAAATCAACACAAGATTCGAGGGATTTTAGCATTTTATTTTCAGTAAATGTGAACATATTTTGTTTATTTAGCATTTGTTTGTTATTTGTGTCTTTCCATGTCCCGTCGAAATGAATGGATTGTTGTACACGGACAAGATATCTCGGATGTGTAGAAGTTGAAAGCTGTTCCACGAATTCGGACAGCCCGGTTGACATAAAAATGAACTGAAACTGAAAAATTTGGAGCCAAGGCATCATATCGTAGGCCGTTTGGTAGTGGTCTGAAATCGAAAATGAATGTTTAATTAAAAGAAAGCGTCAGATCCAAATTGGACGACTAGGGACTTACGTATGTCTTGGAGGCCTTTTTTTGGACTGGAAACGCGTTTACTTAAATCATCTACTTGCGGTCGGAATCACTCATTGTCAGGGCAGAAACAAGTTGACAAGTCTGAATACAGCTTTCGCTGGTCCAATTCTCTGTACCGCCCAAGACAAATTACGCCAATGCCAAATTCAAAAGACGCTCGCCAGATTATTTCATAAAGAATGAACTCAAGTCAGTCCTTTTTATAAGTTTTGGACAGGGAGGATTGAACTAGAGCTAAACGCGGAAGTTGGACGTTCCTTCCTATTTTTCTGAACGACCAGTAAACAAATCAATAAAAACTAGAATACAGAATCGTCATTTTCTCGACCCGAAAAGCTGTACATATTTTTCGTACTTAGAAATCTCAATGATCTGTATGGATAACAAAATCAAAACCCCGTAGTAAACTTGACCAGTAAATAACTTGAGGAAAATTTACCTAAACATGAAATCCCCTTCCTTCCTACTGAATTGGAATTTTTCGGCCAAAAACTGATGTCAATTCTGTAAAACTAATGAGCCATTGCAATACAGGAGAAATTAAAACGAAAAAGAATGAGCCGGATTGAGTGAAGTATTTAGGAGCACATTTATAAAATTCGAAAGAGCCGTCAATTCAATGAATATATTGCCCGGAAATGCACACGACGATATTTTAAATATTAATTAGAATTAGGTGAATTCTGGACCTGCATAGATAGTTTAAGACTTTAAACAGAAAATAAGCTATCATTTGACTCAGAATGTGTGATAAACTGATTTCTGTTGTCACACAGAAACAACTGACGTACAGTCTAGAGTATAGCGCGCAGTGTACTTGTTCAGTTTCGGACTTAATTTTGACGCTAATGCAACCAGTCACCGGAAACTATGACTCGAAAAAAATATCAAGTTTATCGACGTTAGAGTCCAGGGATTCCGAAATGAAATAATTGGTTGGATGCATTTGAAATACACTGAAAATGTCAAAAAAAGATTTAATATTTGGGACACTCCTCAGTTTTTCACACAACTTCCTACCTCACATTTTTAATTTCCTTGGATCATCGTAATTTTTACCCTACGTATTATCTAAAGTCAGCGTCGGTGATTAAAAATAAATACTGATATTTCCAGTTCGAGGAGTTATTGGCCATCGAAATCCCGCCAGCCAAATAGTCCAAAGGATTTTAAACTCAAAATAAGTCTGAATCAAAATGGATGGAACTTATTTTTTGACAGTCAAGTTAAAAATTTTTACTTGAAGATTCTGACGAGAATTCTATCACGGAATCACTTTGTTTTTCTATCCGAAACGAATATTTATCTAGAATTTATAAACAGAAGCTTTTTATGTCACATTTCTATGCAAATTGTTCCTACTAATTTTTATGCAAATTGAACTATTGAGAGGATATTCTGGAACAACATGACTCCGACTCCTTGGAATAAATTCAACAAAATCAAGATTCACTGCATTGGTACATTTTATTTTTGATAAATGAGAACATATTTTGTTTATTTATTATTTGTTCATTATTTGTGTCTTTGCAAGTGCGGTCAGAATAAAGCTGTTGCTGTACATGGACCGGACATCTCGGTTGACACGAGGAAGGTTTAGAAGTTGAAAGCTGGTCCACGAATTCGGACCGCCCGGTTGACATTAAACTGAACTGAATCAGCAAAATCCGAAGCCAAGACATCAAATGAGTTGAAATCTCAAATAAAATGTTTAATTAAAATTTGTAACTGCCAGATCTAAATTCGGTGGCCGTTGACTTACGAAAATCCTAGGGACGAAATTCTGGTGTCCTGAAGGAGTTGGTTATTTCCAAAGTGGTCCAGTTCTTTGATCACCGCCCAAAACAAGACAACCGGACCCCAAGGTCGGACGTCATCCAGAGAATTTCATAAAGAATGAACTCAAATCAGTCCTTTTTATAAGTCTTGAACAGCGAGGATTGAACGACAGTTAAACGCGGAAGTTGGACGTTCCTTCCTATTTTTCTGAACAAACATAAACCAGATAATGAAAACTGGAATACAGAATTGTTATTTTCTTGACCCGGAACTCTAAACATATTTTCCGTGCGTAGGGATCTCATTGATTCAAGGATTAAAGAATAAATACCTGGCACTAAACTTGACCAGGAAATAACTTATACAAATACGGACACGTAAAATTCCCTTCTTCATTGCTGAATCAAAATGTTTTGAATACAAAATAATGTCAATTCTAAAAAATTATGAACTTTTGCGATACAAAATTGCGAAATTCGAAGGAAAAATGGAACCGTTAAGTTGAGAGAACTACGTAAGACAACCATTTATGAAATTCGAGAGACAACTCAATTCTGTGAATATTTCCACCCAAAATGCACACGATGATGTTTTGAATCCTGATAGGCAGCGTGCACATAATTTACAACTTCCCTAATGGGTTAACCTATTGTGTCTAAACTAAAGAGGCGAAAGAGGATTTTGCAAAATCGAACCATGGAGAAAGTGAATCGATACATGTGGCAACCTGAAACCAATGCCTGGTGGGTTAGGGGTTCATTTGCCGCACAAATACACGATAAGCCATCATTTGACAAAGAAAGTGTGATGAGTGACTTCGGTCACCGCACAACTCAAGAGAAGATAATGGAGTCCGAAGTTGTGCAAAGGTCGATTTGGACGAAAAGATAAATCAGATTTTTAACCCAATATTTCATTTTAAATGACTCATTATAGGACAGGGAGGCACATAACAATTGCCACCCATCCTCGGGTTCCCATTTCCCAAAGTGGATGCAAAATAATTTTGGAATATAATTCCGCCAAATAGTGTTTCAATTTATTCCGACATTTTTCCAGCATTAACTATACATACCAAGGATGTCCTGTAGTATACTTGCACAAACATCACTCAATTTTTACCAATTTTAATAGTTCCCACTGTATTCATTCACGACCCCTTGAAAGATTTTGAATTTTTCATTGAAAAATATCATTCCTTAACGGCAAATTGCGTTTCAGTAAGAGCAGGGTGAGTAATGTTGATTGAAATGTATACACCCTCGGTGGATTTCTATTTTTAAAAAACTGGAAAGGTCGCTACAGATGAGAGAAATTTGGGTTGACTTCAGGTACAAGGTTATTGAATTGAAATTGAATAAATAAAAATAATGAAATGAAATAGAATTGTTATTTTCTCGACCCGGAAAGGCTATACATATTTTTCGTACTTAGAAATCTCAATAAGGATAACAAAATGAAAACCCGACAGTAAACTGCTTGACCAGGAAATAACTTGTGCAATATGTACCTACACATATTCCCTTCCTTTCTGCTGGAGTTGAAATTTTTTGGCTAAAAATTCATGTCAATTCTGTAAAATTAATGAGCCACTGCGATACACAAAAAATTAAACAGACAAAGAGCCGGATTGAGTGAAGTATTTAGGAGTACATTTATGAAATTCGAAAGAGCCGTCAATTCTATGAATATATTGCCCGGAAATGCACACGACGATATTTTGAATATTAATTAGAATTAAGGTGAATTCTGAACCTGAATAGCAGAGTTTAAGGCTTTAAACAGAAGATAAGCTTTCATTTGACTCAGAATGTGTGATAAACTGATTTCTGTAATCACACAACTGACGTCCAGCCCAGAGTATAGCGCCCAGTGTACTTGTAATAGTTTCGGACTTAATTTTTTGATGCAAATGCAACCAGTCACCGGAAACTATGCCTCGAAAAAAATAACAAGTCTGTCGATATTTGGGTCGAGCGATTGCTTTTATTCACAGTAATCAGGAACATATTATGTAGAATTTAATAATTATAAAATAATTCCTTCTGGTAATTATTTGTGCGGTCGGACAGGACATCTCGGATTACTTGACGAAGGTATAGAAGCTGAGGCGTTGAAAGGTCGCCCACAACATCGGACAGCCCAGTTGACATCATGATCATAAAGAGAATCCAATCCTCCCGGAGCCACATTATTCCTAGCCTTGTGGTTACACTGAAATAAGAAATAAATCCTTGGATTAAAATTTGTCGTATTCAATAAGGAAGGTCAATTACTTACGGACTCATTAGTTGAGGAGTGCTCCCACTTGCTGCTCAACCCCAAGATCTCATGTTGTTACCACAAGAGCTCCGGTCAGACGATTTGATAAAGATTTGACTCGAATCAGTCCTTTTTATTCACTTTTCCGAAACGAAGGATCGAATAACGCTGAACGCGGAAGTGGACATTACTTCATGTTTTTCTGACATGCAGTAAACATTTCTCGGATTTGACATTGGAATTATTAGTTCCTCGACCCAGAAGCAACACATTTTTAGTAGTACTTAGAATTGAAAATAATGACGGGTCACTGAACTGTTAGTATCGGCCTAACAGAAAAATTGACCAGAAAATGACCTGTTCAAATTAACCTCATGAAATATCTTTCTTGGTATCTTTAAGTAATTCAAAATGATTTTTTGTAAAATCTGAAAATTTATGAAATAAATTGGTTCGATGGTTCTTGATTCTTGAAATACATTGAAATTGTTCAAAATTTAATATTTGGGACATATTTTTTTTTCAAAGGAATTTCTTCGTCCGCGCATCATCTGCAGTCAATGTCGGTGGTTAAAAATAATAAAAATAATTATAATATTTCGATTCTGACGTGATATTCATAAAAATCCCGGCAGCCATATGGTCCAAAAAATGTTTAGGCTCAGAATAAACCCAGATGGATTTAACTTATTTTTCGACGGTCAAGTCAAAAATTCTACTTGAAGATTCTGACGGGTAATTTTGTCACGCAATCCCTTTGTTTTTCTATCCGAAACGAATATTTGTCTATACTTTATCAACAAACTTTTTATGACACATATTCATATGCAAATTGTTCCTACTGATTTTAAAATAAATCGAACTAATGAGAGGATATTCTGAAATAACTTGCAATAAATTCAAGAAAATCCACATTAGATTCGCGGCATTGGCATATTTTATTTTTGATAAATGAGAACATATTATTTATTATTTTTTCATTATTCGCGTATTTGCAAGAGCGGTCAGAATAAAGTTGTTGCTGTACACGGACGGAACATCTCGGTTGACATGAGGAAGGTTTAGAAGTTGAAAGCCGGTCCACGAATTCGGACCACACGGTTGACATTACACTGAACTGAATCAGCAAAATCCGAAGCCAAGGCATTTTGCGCTGGGATTTTACGCTGAAATCAAAAATGAAATGTTTAATTAAAATTTGTAAGTGCCAGATCCAAATTCTGTGGCCATTGCATTGACTTACGAAAATCATGGGGGCGAAATTCTGGTGTCCTGAATGAAGGAGGTCCAGCTTTTGTATCACCGCCCAAAACAAGACAACCGGACCCCAAGGTCGGACGTCATCCAGAGAATTTCATAAAGAATGAACTCAAATCAGTCCTTTTTATAAGTTTTGGACAGCGAGGATTGAACGACAGCTAAACGCGGAAATCGGAGTTTCCTTCCTATTTTTCTGTACGAACAGTAAACAAATCAATAAAAACTGGAACACAGAATTATTATTTTCTCTACCCGGAACTCTGAACATATTTTTCGTACTTAGACAATCTCATTGGTTTGTAAGGATACCAAAACAAAAACCCGACAGTAAACTTGACCAGGAAATGACTTGTACAAATTTTACGGACACGTAAATTCCATTCTTCATTGCTGAATTGGAATTTTTTTTTACAAAAAATTTATGTCAATTCTGTAAAATTAATGAGCCACTGGGATTACACAAAAAATTAAAAAGAAAAAATTGAGCCCGATTGAGAGAAGTATTTAGGGGCACAATTTATGAAATTAGAAAGTCGTGAATTCTGTGAATATTTTCCCTCGAAATGTACACGATGATATTTTGAAAATTAATTAGAATCGTAGGAGACATACATTTTGATTTTGATTTTGGGGGCACTGTCTAAACAATAAATTTTCCAATACGATGCCCAAGCCTAGGAATATTTTAGTCTTTAACATGTTAGGTAGTGGATTAAGGGATTTCTCCGTCGTAAAAATAGACTGTACGCCACCATTTGACAGAGAAATTTTGATGGGCAAATTCTGTGACCGCAGAATTCAGGATAGACAATGTTATTTCATAAAGTATGATGTAATATTTCATGGGTATAATATTTCATTCAAATGAGTCTCTCCGTGTTAGAGAACCGGAATACTTAGAAAATGTCGGAATGAATCTGGGTGTGGATTTAGTAGTGTTAATGATTCAAATCCCCACTACACAGATGAGAGTTAGTTTCATTTTGACTAATCTAAAATCAATAGTTTTAGCACTTTAGGGTATCATCGATCCACTAATCTGTACAGTGCGTAGGCGATACTAATTCGAATGTCCTTGCATTTCATCAAGTGGATGTATAGAACTAACAAGTCCATTTGAACGAAAAGTAAATCAGTTTTGATACCCAATATTTCATTTTAAATGGTGCATTATAG
Source organism: Protaphorura quadriocellata (assembly GCA_034698945.1). Lineage (NCBI taxonomy): Eukaryota > Metazoa > Arthropoda > Collembola > Poduromorpha > Onychiuridae > Protaphorura > Protaphorura quadriocellata. The sequence continues at coordinate 7,247 of JAQGCA010003861.1, forward strand.
TAGAGGGTGGCACGTAACCTTTGCCCCTCCCCCAACCTCGGGTTCCCAAAATGGATGTATGTATAATAATATTAGAAAATGCCACGAAATAGTGTTTCAATTAATTCCGACATTTTTTCACCACTACTATACATGAAATATATAACCTGCACAAATATCCCTCAATTTTTACCAATTTTAATAGTTCGCATTGAACCCCGCGGAAGATTTCTCATTTATCATTAAAAATATACATAAACATTTCACTCCATGAAAGTGATCCGAAAGCCTGCATAATTTTCAATCTATTAACCAAATATTAAGCTAAGCTCTTAAGCTCCTTTAGATGTTTACCTTGAAACTTATGCATATTTTTCACTACTATAGTGAGAATTTCTCGTTCTCAATTGAATTGAAATTCAACAAAAGCCCGTGTTTTCTTTTGTAAAAGAATTAATTTTAAGCCACTCTCTCTCACAAACAAAATTTAATTTTGAAAGGATAAAATTATGGACATATGCGAATATTACATAAATGACGATGGAGTCGCAGTCGTGTCGTATGAAATGTCCTTGCATTATTCTAATACTTTGCCATGGCTTATCAAATCAAGGTGACACACAAGACCACTACCAGTATGCAGTAACCACCACCATTACCATTACCATGGGCTGAATTTAATGGTCTCATTCACTTTTCCACTTTACAACAAACCACATGGCTTACGAAAAAATAGTTTAGGTCTGATGTCATCCTCAACGGCTCCTCTCAAAAATTGGCCTTTGCATTAGCATTCCATTCTTAAAGTACTTCCTCCATAGTTTGTTTTTACGGTCATTAAATTACGTAGTCCATTTATAAGGCCACCCACTGCTTCCTTACCATGAAAAAAAAATGTGCGGCGTGCAAAACTCTAAATATTCGGAACGAAATCTATTTTTGCAAATTGTAAAAAATATATGCAAGTCTCACTTTCAAAAAATTAACACACCATGTGTGATTTAGGGATCGAAACCTCAACAGACTGAGGAAAGAAGGGCTCACGTGTGCTAATATTTTTGTCTGTGTTTTGTTTTGCAACCTCACTACATTTAATTGTACGTATGTATGTAAATAGTAGATAATTAAATATAATTAATTAGAGAGAGCGAAAAGTAAGAATTAACAATGTAATCTGATTAAAACTGTGGAAGCGTGAATGGAAAAGCTGGGTTCAGAGTCACAGCATGTGCTTGAGTTAACCTAGATACGAATACGAATAAAAATACTGATTGTGACTGCACAGAATGGTTTAATGGAAATTAAATTGATAAGGCGTTTAATAAAAAAAGTCAGGAGCTTGTCATGCTAATCTTAAGTAGCTTTATGCTTCATGCTTTTATGTACGACGACCGACGACCCATATTTTTTTTTCTGCTATACTTATTGGAGTTCTTTTATTTGAGGAGGAATAAGAATTCACTAACTACTCAGAAGTAAGTAACAAACAAGGTGACGCATCCCCGGATATAACTCTCCTTTTGCTTGTGCTCACGTAATGTAAATCCTAACCTTAATAACGTCACTTACAAGGAAAACACTGAAAGTGTTAAGTCTACTCAATGTTACATAATATTTTCATGTCCGAATGTTGACAACAGTGCAAACTGAAATTCTTGACCATAATAAAAGAAATGGACTAAATGGGCTAATTTTCTTCTCGTTGGTTCAAGTGTATCAATTTGCCCCAAGAATCTCAGATTACACTGTTGTCAACATTCGGACATGAGCACACCTGAAATTACTATAATCAATGCCGTCTCTATTAGAGCCGAGAAATCTTCAACATAGGTGAGAATGGAAATCCCCATGCAACCATGTGTTAAAAAAATGTCTACGTTTTTCTTTACAAAATTTTTATTTATTTAGTATTGGATGAAAAAACTATTGGTGACCTTGTCGATGACCTCTGAGGTCACCCTAAAGGTCAACTGTGTGTTTACACTTGGAGAGTGTTCCTCGTGAGACAGAATGTGTAGTGTAAGTAAACAGTGTGAAGTTAAAAAACGATGACATGAGTTAGATTATGATGAGTCTCTTATCACACAGAGACGGACGAACGTCAGTCGTCACTGTACAGTCACTCAGTTTATCAGTCCCACTGCTCCAAGACACAGTCAACAGTACTTCCACAATATAATGAGTACATTAGCCACAAATGGGGGGTGCATTCATTGTACGAATGACCCGGATGACCCCATCATTTCATCCAGTGACAAGGACTCATTTTGTGTCCAGTGTTTCCAAGATTTATTTGAAAAACGTGTGAATGTGAATAGTTCAGCTGTTCCAGCTTACGTCAAATCTAAGGTGTGTTCATACTTCATACGCACAACCAATCTTTGACATGTCGCCGTAGTTTTTTCATATTTTTGACAATTTTCGTCAATGATGCCGATTTTGGTCAAATCAAAACTTTTTTTTGAGAAATTATACTAATTTGTTCAATTTCTTACTAAATTTTGACAAGTTAGGAAAATACAAAGACATATCGTTCAGTTAGTGTTAACTTGAGTGGAAACAAACAAACAAACAAACAAACAAACATTATAACGACATTACCCATTATACAGGGTGTCCACGAAAAAGCGCAGTATTGATTTTGTATTTTTCGGCATAGTTACAAAATGTATGTTACTGTCAGACTAGAAAATTAATAAATTGTATTATTGTTTCAGCCACCACCAGTACCCCCAAAACCGGGAAAATCAAAAGAAAAAGTGACAACGAATTTTCAAGTCAATGTCCAAGTGCCAAATCCGCCACGAAGTCCAGTGCCTGTTCTTCCAGGATTCATTTGCTTTAGCTGCGAAACACCGCTGGCTGGGAAAACCGTGGAAGCTAGGGTAATTTTAATTAACGGTTACGGTTGTCATGGCAATTAAATTATTTCCGCAGTGCAGTGGTTTTAATATTTTTGTGATGATACCTAGGCTGGGAAGACGTACTGTAAAGGCTGCTATGATGACGTGATACGAAAATTATGCTGTCATCATTGTGGAGAACTCATCACGCCTGGTAAGTGAAAATAATGTTAATGAACCTTACCGTTTATGGGCCTAAAGCCTACACCATTTGAAAAAGACTAGTTCACACAAACGTCACCAATTATGACGTTATATTTTCATTAAAAAAATCCAATTCTGTGCCTAAACAGGAGTGACTGAGTGGTAAGGTCGTGTATTTATAAATTGGAAGGAGGAGAGTAAAAGTGATATATTTTTTGCACGCCATTTCTACTAATGTTTGCAATATTTGCAAGGACAGTGCTTGGTGTTGAGTGACATGATAAAATATTCTCAAATCGCAATCCGCATACATGAGATAAAATTCAGGGTCAAATGTCATGTCGTCCTCTTCCATTGATTGATTTCTATTTAGTGTCAGAATCGTATCTCTAAACATGGAGTGGCATGTTCCTAAAGTAAAGCATTATAGCAGTTAGTAAAAGGACCTTACCAATGTTGGGCCCACTTTTTTGTTAGTGATAAGTGGAAATGATAATAACAATGATGGTTATTTTGTCAGCATTAGCATAGGGCAGTTATTTTTAAACCAAATCCCGTATTTATCAGAATGAAATTTTAAAAAGAAATCGTTAAAATAAACACATCGAAGAAATTTAGAAATTAAGCCAGACAAGCAGACGGGGAAATTTCCATTCAGCAGACCGTGCCGGCTAGACCACTTTTACGACAAAAGTCAATATTGCGCTCGTGAGGACACATGCATAGAATTAATTAGTTTCTAGTTAGTAATTCAACACATACATTTTTCCAGATGCACTTGAGGTGATTTAAGTAGATAGCTCACCAATACATTGACGGTGTGTATTTTTATCCGGGTTTGCATCTTCCTTTTTTAAAAATAAAAGAT
>JAQGCA010003862.1:0-11138 GCA_034698945.1 Protaphorura quadriocellata
ACGAGTACTACTATTCCGGTTTGCGGTTCGGTTCGGTTCGGTTTCGGTTTGATACCCAAACCGAACCGAAATTTCGGTTCGGTTTGGGCTCGGTTCGGTTTGTCTTTTAAACCGAACCGGGTTTCTCGGTTCGGTTCGGTTTAATCCTCAAACCGAACCGCGGTTCGGTTTACGAGCTCTATTTATATACATCCGCTTAAAATTGATTTGACGCGTTGTACATTTAGTTTTCTTACTTCGCCGTTTGTGCACACAATTGGTGCTATTTAATAGTTCATGTTTTAGCTAAAATTTGTCCCATAGATTGGTAGCTGACTTTAAAAATTATTGGACCTTTACTGGGCCGATATCTGAGAATTAAGGAATCTGGAAACTTTAACTTCAAAATTATCTCTATCTTCCATATTCTTTGCGAGTATCAAGTATCAAAATAATTGCTGTGACGAAGCATACTTAGGACTATTACTGACCAACTTTCTGTGGACTTCACCTCACGTATAATCAAATTGTTTCAGGTCAATCACATCAGAATTACAATTTTTTAATTTATAGGACTTTCTTGTTCGTGTCTGTTTTCGGATTTCTCCCCACTACTGCTGCAGAAGCTTCAAATCGCGTATTCAATATTTGAAATATTGTTTGAGTTTCTGGTGCATTCGCTGAGGCGGAGGCAGAGAGAGTTCATTATATATCGGATGGCCCTCGTATTTTCAACAATTGGTTGGATCTTGTAGTTGTGGAATGGTGGAGACACCGCATACTTGAATAGTACGATTTGGCTACAAATCTTAATAGGAGGATGTTTAATATCTCAGGTCAACATTGTTTGGTGGATGGTCATTCCATGAGCGTATTTTATATTGTAATTAACAATATATTATTTGCTTTAAGTATTTGGATCAATCGAATCTGAACTTGATATCCGAATAGTGTCCCTTGTCAGACGTACAAATGGAGAAAAGTGGCTTATGACCTGACATTGGAACAGTTGTTTCCTAAAAGTCGTGATTATACCTTCAACTGGAATGAGAATGAAGCTGAGGCTTTCCTTTCGGCTAAATTGTCCAACTTTCTCCGGAAATTGGCTTTGCGGTCAGTGGGTTGTAGTGTAATTTTGCAAAGCGACTCCAATTTGTTTGTGGTCGACAGATCGGGTTGAAAAGAGTGAAGTGGGGTGATTGTGTTGTTTGGTTTTTTCGGTCTTTTGGCTGGAGTCAGGGAAGTGAATTTAGTAAAAAAAAAAGCGAATAAAAAATGCACGCAGCCAGAGTTCTGAATCGCCAGCGTGGTAATCGAGAGCACCAGCGTCGCCTTCAACTTCTGAGTCTGAGTGGGGCTGGTGCATCTGGATCGTCTCAAAAGCCTGGAGAAAGCTTTTCGAGCGTGAATACAATTTATATTGAACGACTGGAAGAACGGAGAAAGTCCATTGCGATTGAGAGGGTAAGACCTTAATTTAATTGGACTTTAATTTCAGACTCACCTACAAGCATACTTTGTTATGTTTAGAAACCTAAACCTTAGTAGATTGTACGTCCATGTCATGTCCATGTTCATCTGTAAAGGTTAGGACGGACTTAGGAGTAGGAGGTTGAGTCTGATTGACTTGTGGAATTACTCTAGGCTGCGGTTTCAGTTTCCAGAAATGATCACACAAGATGCGTTTATTTAGCTTAGAGGGAAACCAGTGAAACCACATTTAACGTACAAACTAACTAGGTCGACTCAAAATTTGACTGGAAGGGTTATTGTTCATTGCCAGAAAGGATACCGCATACACCTTATGGAAAAATGTACGCCGTTGGAAATCTTTGAATTTTTTATGTTTTACTCCAGGTGATTCTGAACAAGTTTTGTGAAGGTCCTACCCCCAAAAGTTTAACTGTTTGGCCGCTAGAAAAGCACTGGTGAGCATGTGCGATGGCGTAGTGGTAGTGACTTTGACTTGGATTTTCACTCTACGCCATCCCATATGCCCAGCCGTGTATTTCTAGCGGCCAAACGGTTAACTTTTGGTGGTAGAACTTTCACAAAAGTTGTTCAGAATCACAAGGACTCTCAAAAATCTAAAGATTTCCAACGGCGTGCATTTTTCCATAAGGTGTATGTGATTTCCTTTGAAATATTTTTACAAAACTGTACTTCTGGCTGGTACCTCCAAAATAGGGAGTTAGTTTTGACAAATGCTTCGTCCGAGAGGACACCTTATGAAATCTCATTTTATGGAGAATTTTTTAGCCCTGACGCTCAGGCAATTCATCATTTTAGTGAGACTGGCGCCCAAAAATGCACAAATATGTGTAGTTAAATTAAGTTACCTCTATTCATGAACTTCACTTGATATTTGAAACGACGAGGAATAAACTACTTTTCTTTTCAAATCTGAGGGATTTGATATACGAAAGGAACTATACGAAGGAAAATTCTTATCCAAAGTATACTAGTAAAGCGTATTGGATTGGCTAAACCAAATTTTTTCGATCAATACTACATACACACGCATTTCTCATACAGATTTCTTGAAAGTACAAAAGATGATTGAAATGTTATGGATTTTTACGAATAACAGCTGAGCAGTTCCATTTATTTCTTATTACCGGCCGGATTACAAAAATTCCTGACTTTGGACAGGCAGGGTACCTACCTGCGGCATATTTTTGTTCCGGATGTCATTTCTTGTTCATCCTTGTTAAATAGAAACATTATTTCCTTGTATTTCCAGTGTATTTATTGTCAATATTCCACGACGAGGAACTACGTGCGCATTTCCCGTAACTCGAAAATCGGGAATTTGGATTAAGAATACAGGAGTGTGCCCAATTGTCCAAAATGATTTCATGTTTGGTCATTCATACGCTGCTCTTCTTACTTTTTTTTGCCTCCTCGACGAATTCCTGAAAGTTTTCAACAGATTTTTATATGCTATGCTGTGAAATTGAATTGAATCTACGGTTGTCTGCTTCCATTCATTGTGATGGACATGCATAAGGGTAGTCCTTTGGGAATTTCCAAAAGGATACAACGGAATGCCTACTCTAAAGACTTCCCGAAGGCTGGTAGTTCTATTCGAGGCTCTTGAATAAGTTAGTATTAGGCTTAGCCTTTTTGCACAGTCACTTCAAATTATTTAGGTTGTCAAGTTAGTCTCATGCAATTGCAATCCTTAAGCTTTTCGCTGAAAGATTATGGCCTCAAGCGTTCTAGGTAAATTCGTTAAAAAAATTAGACGTCGGTTGTTTCGAATGACTTGGTATAAGATTAATGACATTTTATCGAATTCAGTCTCTTGTATTGAGATTTTAATTGACAGTGAAATATGCATGAAACATTTTATTTCTTTCCGGGAGGTAAATGGGAATATGAAAGTGGTGAAAGTAAACTTTCTCCTTATCAACAGAAGGTTGAAATTTAACGAAATAATTGGGATTTCTGTTCGTTGTGCTCATTTTTTCACTGGATTTCACTTTTTAATCCTACAATACATTTTATTTGTCATCGGAATTACATCTGTTCTGAATTCTCCCGTTGTTGAAATGCAGTTTTTTTTATTTGGCGCATGGGACATCGTACTTTACTTTTTACAGCGCACGTATCGAACTTTACGTCCTTGTTAAGTTAAAGCGAACTTGATTCTAAACAGTAGGAAGTTAAAAAATTTGAGACGAAAGGGTTTTATTCGCAAGGATTCTTGTCTATAAATAGTTCGTGCATTTATAATGAATTCTACTTTTCACATTTCATTTTGGTAGCTCGTTACTCCTACGACTTCGTGAAACTTAAAACTTTACTGTAGTTAAAAGTCTGAAGTTCATTAAGGGTCGCCTTCAAGTGTAGTTGTAAGTGTGACTTTCTCCACTTTCACTACTTTCGCCATTATACATATCTCAAATTCGTACATAAGTATGGAGGCGTTCTCGTAAGTTTTCAAATTCGTAACTAGGGAATAAGTACTGCGATGAGGACATGACATGGATTAGCAGTTTTATTAGAAAATAGTAGACAAAATAGACGCTAATTGAGAAAACAAGCGTTGTCTTCTTTTTTTTTACGTGGATCAATTTGGATTCTTCTAGGAAAGAAATCACCTGAACCTATTCCATGTTGGCCTCATCCTTGTTTTGATAGGAACAGTCATGTTTGTGATTGGATATTTAGTAGAAGATTACGCTCTTTTAGAAGTAGGGCTTGTTGCTGTTCTCCTTGGCCTTTATGGTGTGATTGGTTGTGGGTGCCATCCAAAGAAAGGAGGAGATGTTTATCATCCCCGTGATGTCGAAACGGCAGAAACCCCTTTGTCTCCGACAGGTAACTTAAATTATATGTTGTAACTACGACGTAACATATGTTACTGCAGTTTTCTTGGGCAAATTGAGTCGACATTTTTTGTTTTGGAATCTTCCTATCATTTTATATTTTTCGTAGTCTCATATCGTATATCCCAAGGGATTTGTTGTCTGCTTTTGAAGTAAAGGAGCTACTGAACTGAACTGAACCCAGAGCTATGATTAGATCAAATATTATGTATAGTAAGGCGGTTCATATCTAACTTTTCTCTGACAACGTCCGGGGTCGACGGTAGGACGAAGTGGTGATTGTTATGATCCAAAGTATCTCGTAAAAGTTTTGGAGCTTAGACATCTAGCAGCCAGATATTCTGGAAAACATATTCATGTTAACGAAGCTTCATTCCGGTGTATGAATCCTGGCGGACAATCAGAATTCGCAATGTGGTCTGATATCTTATTTGATTATTTGATCTGATTGAAGCCTTATATCAAGCAGAATCTGCGACTCATTTTTATTATATTTGCTTTTATTTATAATTCAATTCAAGAAATCGGCTTTTCTTTTTATCAAAAGCGAAACGTCGAGTCAATTTTTCAGAATCCTTTATTTACATTTTTCTGTACGAAATGCGAGGCAGGCAGTAAATCCCAAGCGAGTGGCATTTATTGGTTCGCTGTTTTCAGTCCATCTATATTTATTAGTCTTTCCCGCAAGGAACGTGTCCTTTGCTTTTTGGTTATCTAGCGGAAAGTGTTCCTAGTCTTTTTTTTTCTTTTTAACAACGGATGGTATTCAGGTATAAAGTTCAGATGAGGCTGAAATCTTCTCGGTGAATCTCGTTATGTGCTTGTGAAATGATTGTGTCGACGTACAATAGTATCATACCGCTTGATCAATTTTTTGGTCGGAGGTGTGTTTTTGTCCAAAGAAATGGTCCGAATGTTGACAACAGTGGAAACGGTGGAAACTGATAGTGTTGATCACGACCACGATAAAAGAAATGAACCGAAAATGAGATTCTTCTCTCTGGAGCTTTTCCCTACCATTGTGGTACCTGCGCAAAGCGGAGTGGAACTGGAAAGCGGATCCATTCCGACGAAAAATGCACGGATGTTTAGTTTGACCACCGATTAGAGTATAAAGCAGGTTCTGGCAATGACGAGTTGGTCCCAATCTCCCAATTCTAGCGAGGATTTTAGGATTTTTATATTAACTTTACACCCGAATACCCTTCCTTGTTTTGTTCCTTGTGCTGCGAAGAAATGTCTTTACTTACACAGTAGACTCAAGATTTGTTCTTATGTCTATCTGTCCTGTCGGATTATTAAAGAAAGCCCTTTTAGTTTATTTGTGGTCTTGGTCTTGAGGAAATCTTGAATCTGGGACATTATTTTATTTTATATTGTGGAGCAGATGGGTTACCTGGTGAGACTCAAGTGAGAAATCCTCCTCACCCACACCAGCACCCAAATGGACCAGACCCGACATACCTTCATGTGAATGAAATTGACAAGGGGAAAGAAGCCTCAGCCATGAGGAAGGCGACACTAGGTGTAGATAGACCCAGCGTTTCCAATTCGTTGAGCTCTCCCACGATTCCAGAAGAACAACCGGAAAGTAGGAGTCAGACCAATATTGGAGACGAAAACGCCCAAATCCCAAATACTCATACCAACCGTCACTCTAATGAACATCCGACGACGAATTCCATCGGAGGAGAAAATTTAGACTCAGCCTCTACATCAGCGTCAACGTAATTAATTGAGATTAAGAAAAGTCTCGAGAGCCTGGAGGAGTCTGGAGCCAAACATAAAATATTTTTACCCGTTATGCTCTACTCATAGTACACGACATTCTCGAATCGCGGTATACCTCGCGAGCTCGACTACGCTTATATTAAGTATATTGTATATCTTTTTTTAATTAGGAATTCCATCTACTGGTGCGTGCGTTGTGTGTGTGTGTCTGGGCTAGAAGATGTCTGCTTAGGTTACCTTTCTCCAATACTGCGCGTAATATTCCCCGGGTTAAGTTTGGTTCACTTGGTTGTATGGAGATAAATTGTTGAATAATTCTAGACATGATTTCCCCGCCACATTTTAAATTGGAAATTCGACACGTTCCTCTAAGGTGAACGAAGTTGAGATTAGTTGATTCGATTCCAGTTTGTGTGTCGCTAACGTCAAACCAAACGACCAGGCTGAGTTAATTTTACATTCAAAATTAATTTGCGTACTAACATTTTGTAGATATAGTGTTTCAATCATCAATTTCTTCATATATTAGATACAACATAAACTCACATGCCATGCATGCATGCAAGTCTACATGAGCTTATTTTTGAATCCTAGAAAGTTAAACGTTGGAAAACCCGAAACACCCGGAAGCAAACAAAATTAGAAATGCTGTAGTCGTGGTCTCGAATATTCATCTTAATCAGTGCTCAGTCACTGGTAATAAATCATATCCGACCACGTTTACATCACAGTCTGATCACGAACCAACAGACAAACAAATAATGCTCGACATAAATCAGTTTCGAAGTTGTCTTGTTAAATCTGATCTCAGGCTTTTGGGTAATGTCAAAAATAATTAAATCTGAATTAGGATTAGGATCCGTTTCAATATGATATGATAATTTTGGGGTCCAAGGTATTCTAACTTTTGCAATATATTTTTGGAGAAAGTCTATGAACCAGCTGATTTAAAAAGAACGGTCTGCGGCGATAAGTCATGACTGTATAGTGTCATCGTCTGGTCGTACCTGTTGATTCCCATGATTCTACCATGTGAATAGGAGGCTCGTTCCGTTCTTGAAATTCTGGGATGGTGATATCATGGCCCAAACTATGTAGTACTTGGGATTCAGGAGAATGAGACGTGGTGAAACGGTGAAAGGCATGTATATGAATTCTAAATGGTTAATCGATAACCCTTCCTACTCTATAATTTAATTGCGGGAGTCTAATACACTTACATGAGTATTCAACAGGCTTTGATGTTTGAGGTTTATTCTGTACTTCCGTACTCGCAAGAAACTTCGTATGAAATGTATGTACATTTATTTCCCATTACATTACGTGTGATACTAGAAAGTACTAGTAAAATTTTATATTGGAAAATCTAATTTCAAATTTCTTTTCCAAGATCATTAATCTAAGTTACGGGAAGATCTGTAGTCCAATGTTGGAATTGCTATTCCGGTATCATTGAACCGTCAAAGTTAAGGATTGACATCGCTGTACACGCCAATTTAAGAGAAAAGGTCTACTCCTTGACGTCTTTTGAATAAAGCCCGGATTTTTTCTGAATTGCTTGCGATGGCGGCTATTAAAGCATTACTCTTAAGCACTTTACCTCCAGAAAATATCGGAATTAGCCGACGACCAACTAGTATATGACACAGTCCGTGATTGTGATGTACCGTATTTCCTTATGCCTTGCGAAAGTGTAAATAGTTTGACATCTTGCCCGAATTGACCTGACATGTTTCTTCATGTTGGAACTTATTGACAAATTGGGTGATGCTAATTTTTATATAACCAAAACGTGAATACTCTGAAAACCCATTGCATTGTAGTAGTGAATGCTTCACAAGCTCTCGAGCTTACCTTTATAACCTGCTCCGGATCACTTGGCAAATCGCTGTTTCCTCTGCCGTGGTGTCAACTTGAGTTTTTAATTGTCGTTACACCTGCCATCTGGGGCCATCGTGTTTCAAAGTAAATACCGGAATTTGAAATAGTGTTTGAGAAACGTATACACTTTTCTCTAAAACTCTTTGTTCTTAAATCCTCTCCGTCCTTCTTGAATGCCTCTGACGTTAAAATAGATATTTCTTAAAATTATGTATAATGTTTACTGCTCAAGCGGCAACTTCATAGGTGCGAGGCGACCAACTCGTGTATAACTACCACCACCGCACCGCGGACAGTATTGTTTTCGTGGTTTTCTCCTATTTCTTACGAATAACGGGCGAATGTGCAGCAGTTGTAAGCCTGTCTACCGAGACCAAAATATCTCTCTTCGAATGTGGGCGTTTAGGCGTCTAAATCTTGTGCAGGTGTACAAACCGGTTTGTAAATTGTTTGTTTGATTTAAGAGTTTTCATCAAATTATATGGAATGTAACGTGTAGTAGTTTGGTCAAATAATGAAATAATTTGATTTTGTTAGCGCGACAATTTTTTAAATGCTATATAAGGTTTGGCTTGGTGTCACGCTGTGCCGTTGAACTCGACTGTTTAGTGTCGGGATTCGGGATGAGACCATTAATCTTGCTAAATTCCCACTGTTTCGTAAATCCAGAAATAATGTGCATTAAGTTTGGCTAATGACAACTCCCGCAGTTTGGTAAATTGAAGAATGTACAATGGATGTTTGTTAGAGGGAATGGTCTAGGCTTAAAATAGTCAGCTTAAGAGTTGTCAGTCTTAATCGGTAACGTGCCAACTGATTTTGAGCATTACATTCTTTCCAGAATTGTTATTTTGTATTTATCTGTGTGTGGACTGATGTTGCCTAACCAGGAAATTCATTTTTATCCGTCTGTGGATGAAAGACCAACTTGTCGGCAGATAACATTTTGGTTAACCGCTGGAAATTTCAGGCCCATTGCAATCATACCTTTCGTTGTAAGGTATATTGTAGTGAAACCTCCACAAAACTGTCAACGTATAGCCATGAACTATTTAATAACGAGGAACCGGAATGTTAATGTTAATTGCCGTTAAAGTCTCGTTGTAAGAGATTTATTTACGAGCTAAGTGATGCTGTCTCTGATCTTAGATATTCGAATACTTAATTGTTTTTTTTTAAATATATAAGGATAATAATTTGTGAACTTAATCATTGTACTGATGTGATGAAAATTACAATACGAAGTATTTGAATGCATACTCGGAAAAAGGCGTTTTTTCGTACTTATTTCTTTAGTCCATTCCTCTGCCTGTTCGGTCGTTCCGAAACTTCAAATACCGGTTCACCGTACATTTGGCATTGGACCCAGAACTCTATCGTGCTTTTGATTTAAATGACCTCTGATTTTCTTTCTAGTTCTAATTTTTAAGCCCATGAAGAGTAGAAAAAAGTTTCGTCTCTAAGAGTCGAAACTGAGATTTTATGAAGTTGTGGACACGTAAGTCAATTTTTGCCGTTTGTTCTCTATTGCGCCGTCCGTTCGATGAAAATGAAACACCTTTGCGTGCTCAGGATTTTTTCTTGTCATGTTTATTCATTTCAAGAAATGTAACTAATTCATATTTTTAATAACTTCAGCGCTTAGTTCTACCTCCGAGAGGACTGGTGCTGTGGGGTCTGTTGCTGGCGGTAGCATTGAACCTGTTATACCAAAAGCTCCGGATCCGAACTCCGTTGGAGCTGGAACTGGAAGTTTGACTCCCGCTGTAGAAAATAAGGTCAAAGAAGAAGGGAGTGATGAAGGTCAGCAAGGAGTTGCCGGGGATGATAATAATGATCGGGAATTTCAACACAAGGGAGAGAAAGTTGAACAAGAACCAGTGATTCCCTCAGAGGACAAACTTCCTATAGTCCCTCAGTCCCCAATCTCATCAAGTTCTCCAATGAGTAAAATAGGTGAAGAGGACCCTAATAATGAACCAATTGATCCTAAATACAAGGACCCAGCTCTCGCACCAGACAAATCTCAGAAACCTAGGAAAGGAATGAATCCAATGGGGAGTCGCTGTTCTGAAACTATTCCATTCGAACTAGAATCTCGAATTTTATCAGATGGTTCAATCGCTTACTCAACTCACGTGAGTTTTTCTTCACTTTGGAATACTTCTGTGATGTATTTTTAATGAACATAGATTTTTCATAATTATTACGGTAGATGATCACTAATAAGTTCCTGTATAATACGATAAATGTTTAATTAGTTGTTAATTAATAAGTAATTAGTAAATTTGCGTGCGGACTAATTTCAATGTCCCGATTTGGACCCTTAATGAGTTTAGTTTCCGAAAGACTATACTCGGAAATAGAAGTTTCAAATTCGTTTCGCACACTCAACATAGCGAAGAGGCAAAGTCTGCCTGCCCCAATATTATGCTGCGAAGAACTGACCAAGTTTTTTTTAAATAGTTTGTCGTCTGGGTCGGAGATGATTGCGAAGGACTCTACAATTTGTACTTTCATTACTGCGGGGAAGACGTGAGTGAGGTGGTCAAACTGAATGTAAGAAAAGAAGGTGCTTTTTTAATAGTTAACATGTATCAGACAATTTACAATTTCTTAATCTTTCAAATATTTTAGATGAGCTTGGTAGAAGAGAACCGTGATCACAACTATCTGTCAGCTGGAGAAATGCCGCTTCCAGCACTGTATTTGATGATGTCACTTCTCTTCTTCATTTCCGGTTGTTTCTGGGTGTTTATCTTGAGGAAAAGCAGGTAATTTCCGAGAGGTGGTTTGATTTGTGCCAGATGTACTCTGCTAGAAGTAATGTCATTTAGATTTCATCTCGAGTGAATCACTGTTTTGGGAATATCGTAATTACCAAAGCTATCATCGTTGCCAGCGGCAAGTTCTCTAACTCATCAAAACTTTATTTATGTTGCAGGCGAGAAACCGGGATTGCTGTTTTTAAAATCCATTATTTGATGGCAGCCCTCGTTTTTTTGAAGAGTTTGTCGCTACTGTTTCACTCAATCAACTATCATAAAATCCAAATCTATGGGACACATGTGGAAACTTGGGCAGTCCTCTATTACATCACTCATTTGTAAGTTTATTTCGGTGTGTCTTGATATGGTGTTGTGATGAATACAACCGGCCATCCAAAAAACCTCAGCGAATCTTTTCACCAGATTCGCTTCGATATTTTTGGAT
>JAQGCA010003863.1:0-11138 GCA_034698945.1 Protaphorura quadriocellata
TGAAGCATTCCAACACGACATTCCAGGCATACACTACTCTACTGAAACTATCACAAAAATGATGAATGTGAATCTTGTAATGTGGAATTAGATAATTTTATCTGTCCGCCGAAACCTTCATGTTAGGATACCAGGATACTTGAAATAACTGTTTCTGAACGTTTACGTCTGATCTAAGTTTCAAGTGAAATGTAGAATCCATTATTAGAATTCGATCTACATGTTCCAGCATAGTTCCTGCCCTGCCAGTATCTCAAGCCACGAATATCTGACTTCGAATAGTGTGAATGGACACCAAAGTAGCAAGTATTTTTACCGAATACTAGTAACGTAGGATGTCCATATTCTTCATATTCTTCATATTCATAAGGAATTACAATTCCTTAAACGAGTTGTAAGAATAGTTCAATTTTGTGCAGCGCAAGAAAACTTTGTGATTAATGTATGTCTAATTTTTGTGAGTTTTTTTAGAAGTCATTTGTGCAATTCTTTGACCTATTCCATCCTCAAAAATGGGGTTACATTGTCTAGACCTATGAAAGGCTTCCCTAATATATACGTATGCATATTCAACATTCAACATTGTTTTCAGAGACTGTCGAGTCGACTGTCAAAAAATAAGACAAATTCATACACCTACTCATACTATGTACAGGGAGAAGCAATTAAATCCAAATCAAGGGCTCTCATGCAGCCAATTAATTTGCATTAGTAATAACGAGAGAGATTTTGTCAGTCGCCTAGTCTAGTCTAGTCTCCTACGAGTCCGAGAACATGAGGATAGACTTTCACTAGGTGAAAGTGTAGAAAGTCTCGCTCCTTGCATTACATGAGTCCACGTCTTCACAACGTGTTCAACTAATACTTGGCACTGGAGAAAAAATGAGAGAAAGCATCTAAAAAAAGAAACGAGATGAGACATTATTTCAACTCATCAATGTTCAACTCGACGCCCCCTTTCTTTCATGTCGGCAACAAAAATTAATATCACTCGCAATACATAATAACAAAGAATCAAACGTAGGTATGCAAATAATTGCAACCCGGGTCGAACCGAAGTTTCTGCACTCTCTTTTGTTAACCAAAAACAACACGAGGCATACATGATTGAATCTAATCTAACCAAGTAGCAATGTGCATGTGCATTGCAGAGCTTAGACCCATTTGCAAAAAACCTTGGATGCTGCCGATGACATAACCGCAATATTATCCATCCTTACCACAGTTTACATACATATGCGATGTAAAGGTATGGAGTGGAAGGTGAATGGTGAATCAAAACTGAATGTAATTTTTGCACATGCTAGATTTCCATCCATGGTTGTTGTCACGACTCGAACCACGAACGAGTCTGACGAGAAACCCAAACCAAAGGCCAAGGAGTGATAATCGTATACATTTTGCACTTAATCTTCATAGTGAGACAATGTGACTGATATCTCTGTACGATGGTGATTTGCCTAACAGGAGGTTGCACTCTATTAGAGGCTTACACAGAAACCTTTATTGAATCAAATGAGGCATTTGTATTCATTAAGAAGGTAAACGACAGTTATGTATAATCAATTCTTCTAGTGAACGCTAGAAGGTCAAATATGCAGTCCCCATTTTTGTTAGGTCTCCCTAAGTTCGTTCATATTCAACTGTATTGTGCAGGGCACACAATAATCGTAGATTACAACCTTAAGTTGCAGTCTTTCTTCCAAGAAAAGAAACATGTCACTTCTAGTCTTTTAATTGAAGGATACCGGAATAATTTCGAGTTTGGGCAAAAACGGTGGCCAAATCAGCTCATGCAATTACCAATATTATTTAATATATATATATATGGTCGAGTCGTAAATCAGTCCAATCTAAAACACAAAACTGCTGAGATATGTGTGTGTTATACCGCCGAAATCAGTACAACTGTATTTCCAAGCGTTCGTTCTCAACGGACTCAACGACGTCATGTCGTACACTTAACCGGTAGGAAATCCGAATCTGTATTGTCTGAGCTCCCAGGAGGAGCGAGCGTCCTAGGACGCCGAAATTAATTCATCCCATTTGTTTTAGTGGGTCATAACAAAACCGGTGGATACTGATACTGGTTATAGCAAATAGGTTGCCTTACATATTTGGATTATCACGCGCGTAAAAAAATACTGTGCAGTCGCCGAGTCTAGAGATCTTCTTCCAAGTCTCTTGGAAAATTAAAATCGTAAAAACCTCATTCGCACATCCTAACCTTGTCAATGCCTTCCCTTCCTCAACATAAACTAGAGAGATTGGTAATGAATTTGAAAGCAGAGACAATTTCGGACGTTAATAACACTGTCATAAAAGTTAAAATGTTCAGTAGACTCGAATCGAGGAGGAAAGTCCTCAACTTGAACAAATTTTATATGTTCATTCATAAGTGAAACCGAATTAGGGGACCATCGAAAAAGGTGTACTAAAAAAGGTACTAAAATCTAAGAACATTGCCCATATTTCATTTATTTAAGTGAAAGACACAGACATTAACGAATTCGTCATGTTCTGCGTCCACGAGGAACTAGAGATTCGCCTTCCTAGGTAAAAAAAAACGGCAAGCCCTAGAGCCTAGACGTCATCTAAAGATTCAGAATTAGGCAGGGTTCGTAAAAATTATGATAGTTTCATAACAATCATCCAGTCGGATTTATCTGATCTTGTTTCAAAGAATTGTTTCCCCGCTTAATGCCTAAGACAATCATGCAACAATATGTTTTTTTAGTAGATATCTGATTAATTCTATAGCTAAAATTACAAATTAAACTTGAACATTGTACATTACATAAAGTACAATGCCGAGTTATCTGCCATATCATCTCAGAAATGAGCAAATACTGATTGGTCCGCCCAAGTGTAACCACTTCCGGAATAACGAATATATTCCACACTCGCGAATGTAATTGTAATTTATGAAAGTCCATAAATAGTTTTAAGTGGAGACATTAGCATTTATTAGAGGTGAACAGAATAGTTCGGCCAAATACTGTCGATTTTGATATATTCTATTCCTCACTACCACAATACTGACTCGGCTTTCGGTTCGATTCGATTTGATGAAATGATTTTTATTATTTGATTTTTCCAGTAAACTGTGGCTCCGGCAAAAAGTTTACCGGTTGCTGGCCCGTCTAGACGATTAAAAAGCAAAGAAGTCGTCAAATAGATCTGTGATTATAACAGCTGAGGCTTTATCCACCCCTTCGACTTAAATACCAGCTGACACTCAGGGTGAGATTTTTAATTAATTTCTTTATTCATTTCGGGGAGTTCACAATACAGTTTTTTGACGGTCTCATATTCTTCCTAGTGATCGAACTGACATTCCTGCTGGAAGTTTAAAGATATCACTTCTTGGGTTTCACAATCCCTATGATATGGCAGATATCAGCAGCAAGGACATTCAAAGTCGCGCCTACACAGGGGTATCTGAGACAAATGGGATCGACAGTAATGAAGAAAAATCAGAATCAGTGAAATCTCCAGAAATCGTAACAAAGTTGAACAGTGTGATTGAAACTGGCGTAATCTCAGAAGGTGGTCCAATTGTTGAGAAGGAGATCGAATGTGCGGACCGAGAGGCTCAAGTGGCCCTAATGAAAGAAAATACGTTGAAAGCTATCGATGATGAGACGTTTAAGGATTTTGATTATAGATTCCCATTGGCCCTGAAGCTCACTGGAACTATACCTCCACAGGATGACGGTCAAGAGGACTTTGTTTCGGATGAAGATGAGGCTTTGTTTGACATGGATGAAGGAGACGAAGACGAAAGGTGGCGTGCCGTTTTAAGGAACTTACTTTCAGGGCCAAATCTTATGGAGGAACCAGTGAAACAGACCCAGAATTTGCCTAAATCGGAGATAGGAAACCTCCAAGAGACAGCCGACTAACGGCGAAAACATAACTGCAAATTGCTTCGCTGAAACTAAGCAAACTCTACTATTCATCAACAATAACTATAGGCCTCGTGCAGCCCATAGAGGCGCCACTGTTTTTCTCCTTTTCCAAGGATAAAATTCTGTCTCAATTCTCTCCCACTCGTCGGCCTTATGTAGAATAGCATTAGGAAATTTGATTTTTCACGAAGGTGGAAACCTATTTAGAACTTTATTTAAACAATCCTATCCATTTGTTTCACTAAATTGGGAATATTAATTTATTAACAATCTTTGTTAGACGGCCTAAACTTTCGACGATTTTAAACTAGGATTTTTTAAAAGCGAACGTGTTTTTCAATTATGAGCAGGGGGATAGAAATCTCTCCCGGGCGTGTTTTTCCCGCCCTCCACCAGTCTAAAGTTTTTGGTGCTGACCTTTTGCCTGCACGAGGCCTATTGACTTACGTCTACAGAGCCTCAAGAAACATTTTATCTTTTGTATGAACCTTCTCTACTCTAATTTTAATAATACATGTAGAAATGGTTATGGAAATGCCAACAAAGCTCGGCCCGATATACTTAAGCTGGGACTACCTGGGTGGTCTAGTTGTCTTATCTGTCGAAGTAATTTGCATAGAGTCATACTTTGGTACAAACGGAACAATCGGGATTGTTACGTATTTTCTTGTTTCTTCAATCGAAAACACCCTGACTTTCTGCATATTACTTTGTCGCACAGGTAGACCACCCAGGTAGGATTTATACTGAGTCCTCAGTCTAAGTATAGCAAGTAGAACATTTGTTGGCATTTCTATGATCGTCACATCTACGTATCGAAACAGTCCAATGGAAAGATAGCACGAACCCTGGAATTGGGAATCAAAAAGTGCTTAGAAATTACATGAGATTCAACCCTGAAACACCTCCGCGGACGTGAAGTCGAAATTCATCTTCAAAGGACTTTGTAGATAATTAGTAGTTGATATATAAGTACTGAAGTACTCGGTTACCAAGTACAGACTTAGTTTGTAGTTTGAATTGAAGTCTATTCGAAACCTTTTTCAAAAAGAGGTGAACTATTTTCTTTTCTTAAAAACCTTGATTTGAGTCTATTCAATCAAAACCTATTCTTAAGATACAATTGGTCCTAATAAAAAATTGATTTAAATTTCTTTACCTGGGTAGCGACAAAGCCGTTTAGCCTACAATCGATCCAGCGAAACCTAAGAATCAAAAGAACTTTCGTTAGATCATTCAACCGACACGAACACTTTGATCGATTTCATTGAATTGCTAAATTACAATATCGCACTAATAATTCATACATAACATTCCCCCTTTACCGTGATTGCGTCGTATCTAATTTTTCCTGTCGTGAGGCCAGTAATCAGTGACGATTAGGACCATTCCTACAGTTCAATAAAATACTAGTTGTTGTATTCTTGGAATACATGTACGTGGGAATCACTGTATACATATGGAAGATCAATTTGGAAACTCGATTCTACCCAGTATGTCACCCAAAAATCCAAACTTTGGAAACATGAATCATCGGTCCGTATCTTGATGAGTAGTTTTATTTATCCGAGGGGTTCCAACAGAAAAATAGTACAATCATTTAGTTTGTAGCAATTTTTAAGGTTGGGGATTGTACGTCTTGTCTACACTCTTTGAATTTGAATACTTTTGACTACTAAATATTTTCTCTCATGCATGGTATGATTGAGTATTCAGAACAGAAGGACCCGACTTCTTTACAGCACAAGAATCAAGAGTTGAAGAAGGATATTCATTGTTTATTGAATATTCCACTGTGTGAATGGGTAAAAATGGTCACTATATTCATATTTCGTTGTCTGGGTGGGCTGAATAGGGAGACTCTCTCAGCCTTTCCATTTACAAGGGAAATCGTTAGACTGCTCTGGGGCCGCTGTCATTGGTTTTCACCACCATACACTACCACTGCCACTGCCACTGATAAGGGGAGAGGGACATGAAGAGTCAAAATTGGTAACAAGAAATACATTTCCATGGACTGCGCACCCTCTAGCTCTTAAGAGAATCCTCATGTCCAACGCACATGTCGTGGTCTAAGAACAGTATAGACTCTCAGTCTTTTAGAAAAATCGTAGAGATTGTCGGATGCCGAAGTAATTCATTTCAATTAATGTTCTAATCAAAATGACTTCACAACGACAAACTCAATTTCGTTTGTTTACACCGTAATAGCTTACCTAATAATAGAAAAGTGTTGTCAAGTCATTTTGGTCCTACTACGATTCCTTATGGAGGCGCTATATCTCATGTAGCACCAGCAATGACGTCATGACCAACGGCAAACTTTCAGGTTGCTGCGGGAATTGAACCAATTTCTGTCGGACGCTTTTGCTCCTCCTTCGCTCTTTGGTTTGGACAGTATGGGCTTACCTGAAGGTGTGAAATTTTGGTTCTAAAGATCCTGACCAAAAAAGACGTCTTTTGACGCATCTTGTAACTTTAGTTTATTCTTCCATACGCCAGTTTTACCAGTCACATGAAACGGGTTGCAATTAAATTTTTAAAACGAAATTACGAAATTTATTAAGTAGGTATTAAATGTTGCTGTTAAGGGGTGGAGTATTTTGAGTTTTTTGGAGGGGGGACAAAATGGCATCATGGTAATGTTGAAAGATCACGGGAACAATTTTCAGTTTTACTGCCAGGAGTCTCCACACCCGTTGGTAGTCGCGATTTATGTGTCTGATTGAAATGTTTTAGTTAAAATGTTTCTAGTAATTGGGCGCGAGGTTTTTCTTACAAAGAAACTGCCGGTTTCTGGCGCTGGCGCCAGTTTATTACATTGCATTGCACACAGCGCAGCGGTTTGCCGTGTCTATTAATCTTTTGTATCGAATTCGCAATAATTAATACTCCGATCAAAATATAATATTATTGACAGAATGGTTCTACATTCTGTGTCCGAATCTTTTGAAGTTGCTACGATCCCTGGTAAGCAGAAAAGTATATTGCGTTTCGGAGGGAGCCTTAGGGTACTGCATAATACAAAGACGACGGACCTTCTTCTGGCCTTCATTTCTGCATCTGCCTTTCTATCTTTCTAGGGTGCAACATTCGACCATAAAACAGGGTCCCACAAAATATTGTTGTAACCTGCTCCCCTCCCAATACCTGAAGACAACCGCGGGATTACATTAACAATCCTTCGGAGAGTTTAAGGACTTAGGCCAGCTATTGTAGATAGTAGATTATTCCCACGTGCTCTGCTGAATACTAATACTAAAAAAATCCTCCCAATTCCAGCTGGTAAATTGTCAAAATTCATGCTCATAGCACCGATTGCGTCATTCGGCCAAATAATTAGCGTCTGGCACACAAAGAATTCCATGATAAATGTAGAACTGACTGTTATTGAACTTCTCCACTATGGAATGTACGGTGGAAATTGAAATGGTAAAGGTTTAATGGGACCCTGTCAAGAAGCTGTACAATGAGGAGCATGGACGTAAATGTCAACATACGTGTTGTCACCAAGAGCGTCGAAGTTTCGGCGCCTAAAATAATAATGGATTAAATTAGAGATTATACAGATCATGTAGGGTCATAGGTCCATGCATGGGATGTCTGTGGCATATTTATTTTCAGCGTTTTAGTAACAATCATAATCATACATTACATATGCAAATGATATACCAAGCCAATAATTTCAAAAATATTCATAAAAGTGTCCACGAAGCAGGATAGACATGTCGACCAGTTAAAAAATTTACTATTCTACGATGCGTACTTTTATGTCTACAACCACATCCGGCTTTCCAGTCAATAGCTAACTGCGTATCTAATCTGAAATAGAGAAGACCCGATTATCCGCCCAGTAAAATACGAATAACAATCGACAATTAAGTCACCCCTTCAACATAAACTGATTTTGAAATAAATAGAACAGAAATCGAGAAAAACATGTTTATTGGAGATCGGTTACATTTGGCGGCATAGAAAATTAACATGACTTCAATGTTTACGTCTTCACTTTTGAATCAATAATAAATGACTTTGCTGAGCAATTTCTGTTGGAAATTACTTTATTTACTTGCTGTGCTATGAATGATTAAGATGATGACCATGCATCCCTGAGAGTCGTGGGTGTCTCGTGTACATTTTATTGTTTATTTTAGTCACTCGATATGAGATCAGTCCGAAAAAGATTAGTTATGATTCATGCATTCGATGTGTAGAAGTTGATGTTAGTCATTTTTGAACATCTTGCACTTTTCACCACTTGTCATGGCCAAAAAGTAACACTCGTAGTGACGTAATCGGAACGTTCTTGTTTCTCACGAACATGTACAACAGGGTGGTTCATACATTCATAAATCCAACTTGGGGGTGTCGAGATTTGCTTAAGCCTTTTTGTACAAGATTATGTAAGTCTATGGAAAAGAATTGAACGAATAGTACAGCGTAAATTCTTGCAGAGAAATGACCCATTAGAAATATAGAATTTTCTCCAAATCATTAATAATAAGCCAAAAGTTTGCACAAATTCTGGATATGTCCTTGTTTTCCGTATTTTAATAATTTTCAGGTCCTTTTTTTCAATTTTTTAGCATTTTTAAGGACCAGGGATGAACACACGGCAGTTGAGGAGTTGAGGCCAAAGTTCATTAAACTGTATGTCGCAAGTTAGAATTAGAAACCATGGTCTCGACAGTCACGAGCTGTGCTCAGACCTCAATTCCCAGAATACATTCCGAATTTCCGACTCCGAGTCATACTTTCACCTCTGTCTATATCCAGTAGGAATGCTTACACCATTTCTCCAATAAAAATTCAATAGTAATTGCGAAATATCCATTCACGTTCGCAAGCGGGCAACTTTTATCAAACCAGAAATGAAGAGATAGAGAGCAAAGAAAGTAGTCAAGGTATATGCATATTCAGGATGGCGTATAGAGACACTGTCAAATAAGTTCAGCTTATTATATTAATCCGGATTCAAAGAAAATTGATTATTTCATAATTATTTGTTAGTCAGAGTCCAGAGTCAGAGAATTCTTCATTAATTTTATTGTAATGTTCCATTGCCCAAAATAGAAACAGCATCGATTCGCGATAAGGGTGGGCACTTATTGGAACCTTAAGTTTTCGCTGACGGTAACTGTTTGAAAAAATTCGAGGAAATAATCTTTCAAAAAAAAAAAAAAATTGAGGACCCTCGGATCCTTTCAAGAAACGCTGGTGATTTCAGAAGAGTGCGTTAGAAGGTGTCAAAAAGAGCACTCCTAATGTTTGGAAGTCTCCAGAGTGTCGACAATTTCCCACGCGGCGCGGTCGTGTTTTCTTTCATCACCTAATGGGTTCATATCACCAGAGTTTCTTGAAAAGAATCCGGAGGTCAAAAAATTCTTAGAATTTTTAAACGAAATATGCGGCGATTTTGGTTGGTTGGTTAGTGAACGATTAAGGTTTCAAGCGTTAAATATAAAATTAAAGTTAGCAATTTGACAAGGGATCTACTACAGAAAGCAGAGATAAGAAACACAGTAACTGAATTATGTTTCTAAATTGTGTCATTATACTTTCACCCCCACAATCTTTCACATGATTTCGTTTACCATTATATGTTCCTTTCAAGAAAACAATTGAATTCAGTGAATAGATCTGAGAAATATTACCTTCAAGCTTTATTTTTATAAAGTATGGTTTATATACTTCCTGTATAAATCCTGTATAATTTTATTGCAATGAAAGTAATGAGAGTGAATGAACATTTAATTTTGATTCGTTAGCTTTATTAAACTTCCAACTTTCTCTTTGTTGAGAAAAATATGCATAGGAAGGACGTTACCAGAAATGCACTAATCTTTCGGCCACCCGAAATCCATTTCTAATTTTTAGTCTCACGTCCGGGTGGAGTAAAGACTTTTTTCATTCCTACTACTAGGAGTACATCCTTTAGGCAAAATGGAAAGCCATGCGAAATATGCAAAGATATTTACGGCGAATGTGTATTAATCCGCCTGCTTTTTTGAACCACCTCTATTCCGGCTGGGTGTCTGGGGTCTTTCTCCCTTTTTAGAAATAAATGATAAGCCATCATTTGACAAAGATGTGTGATATATGATCTTTCATCACACAACTGCGGATAAATAACAAGTGTGTGTAAGGATGAAGCCCTGTATTGGTAAGGTCGTGTTGGATATAGATTTGCGTAGGGTGTTGGTGTTTCCGATGACTGGTTCCATGACAAGAGTATGGAAAAAAGCATAGAAAGTTGCTCCGTTGACGTCGTCTGTCAGACTCGTCTCTTCGTACACCCATCCACTTTACTTTTACATTTAACTCCACTTCTCCAGTGCTCTCAATTTTTTTTAGAGCCTCCTTTCCTCCCTATCATTTCAAATTCATCAGTCAACACATCATTCTTATTATTAAACATTCATCACTTTATACTTTCCACGTATTCTTCAAGTTCTAAAGAAAACAAGGACACTTGTCAGAGTCAAGACTGAATCAGTGGAAGGAACTGTGGGAAACATTTCACATTTTGGTGTTTTTGGGTTTCTTAGAAAACTAACTTCTTCGTACTCTGCCTGCACTGTGCTTTAATGAGTGGACTCGGACTCTTTTTAATTTAAAAAGGGTTAAGATTTTTAAGGGAATGGATTAAGTAAATTGGACCATTCGAGGTAAGAAAGAACCCCTAGTCTTCATTATCTGTCTGTCTGTCTTATCTTGTCCGACCTTTTCATTTGGAAATGTAGAAAAAGGTACACAGGATGGAGGCCTGATTTTGATTTTTAGAGAATTCATTCATAGGCTCTGGGTTTCTAGTTCCTGAGGCTAAGGGACGTTCGAATTCCTTATAAATAGAAAAAGGTCACTTATTTTATGACTCGTAGGTATGTACGTCGAAACTAGAACATTCATGGTTTTTCGTAGGAAGACATTATCGGTTCCATTTACTTGGAACTGGACGGTAATGGTTTTTCAGGAATATTTGGGTCAACTAATCAGTGGTTTCTAAGGAGGGTCAGGAATGTCAGTGGTTTTTATGGAGGGTCAGGAATGTCAGATATTCAGAATATGTATACTGTCGACGCTGGATCCTATTTACCTTTAATGATTGAACTTGAAGTATGACCTACATTGCCGGCAGTATTTAGCAACCACGTGGGCAGGTCCGAGTTTTCCAGGGGGGTATGTACCGGCTTTTTTTCTGAGGGGGTATGTTCCTCGTACATGCCT
>JAQGCA010003864.1:0-11137 GCA_034698945.1 Protaphorura quadriocellata
TGGAATTTGCGGCAAAAAAACAAAACGCGCCGCGTTCAAAAAAACGTTGCCGCAAAAGCTATCTGAATCCACCTTTAGGAATTAAATTGGTGCAGGAAGGGATCGTTCATGTCAAATACAGAGAAGACAATCGCCCGTTTGAAAAACGCGAGTCCATTTTGACAGTCAAATTATCTGCTCGGATAAGGCGGTAGTTTTTTTTTTTTTTTTTTGACACCGCAGCATAATAGTATGGGTGTGCGTCTAATGCTTCCCTGTGATGGGGTTAAATTTCTGAGAACGTCATGTTAACTTACATTACCAATATTTTTTAATTTGATATTCAAAGAGGAAACCAAAAAATTCGATCAAAACCAGGAACAAATTTCATCTATCCATTCACCATTCAAATTCCAGCGACAGATGTCCCTGGTTCATTTTGTGGAACATTCGGTTCGGTCAACTATCGATTGATTCTCTGCATGAATTTTGGAGAGAATAAATTAACCAAGAAAGCTGAGAAACAAATCACAATGAATGGGCAGCTGGACCTTGACCCATCCAGTGACATCACTCATGCTGAGCCGGTCACATTTGAAAAATCATACACAACAGCTGTGAAACAAGTCAAACATAATAAAACGATGTAGAACAGCCGTCCCGGTCCGAATATTGACAACAGTGTCAACTGAAATTAATAAAAGTAATTTACTTATGAACTAGGGCGGAGCAATCTTTAAAATTCCTTTGCACTTTGGAACAACGAGGATTCATTTCTGGTGAAAATATTACGTTTGAATAGGAATTGGAAAACCCTAAAAATCAATACATGGTAAAACTATTTGACAACCCTTTTTTTATTAGGTAAGCTCATACTCCTAAGAAAACAAAATCTAATGTGATACGTCAAATTCAGTAATACTACACTTATGAGTCCGCATTTCTTCATAATTTTTTTGTTTGGCGGTGTATGAGCTTATCTTATAGTAAGGAGGTTGTCAAACTATTTCGGTTTTACTTAGGTGAAAGGAGTGAACGTGGGTTTGCTACAAAGGCTCACCTACCACGTGGGAAATAAATCGAAGCAAGTGGACACCATGTTAGCAATAACAGCGATACCACCTCCTGACACTGACGCTGATCCAGCGGACTTTGTTCCACTGAATTGTGACAATCCTTGGAAAGGAGTCCTGGAAATTCCAAAAGGAACGATGCCCAGTCAGCATGGAATCATTGAATTTGAGTAATTCCTCAAGGTTAGGCCAAATTCTCTTTCACAATCTATATATTGACTGTACGGGCTAACCTAAAATGAAAGTTGTCAAATTATCCTATATAACAGTCTAGCCGTTCGCTCAATAGCAAATATGGTGTCACTCCCTACTCTTTCTTTTAGCTAACAGTAGCAATGGCGAAGACAAAGGATTTGTTGACAGGTTAATGCCTGATTACAATGGGAACAACACGTGACGGAATTTCTGCAGATGGTGAACTAGAGGGCTCCACTTTCTATACTTCTAAGCGTGACGATTCGACGGACGAAGAATGTGCGGATAATGAGGATAATTAAGAATTTCCTGCAGGCCTACACAATTAATGATTACAAATACTGGGCACAAGTGTTATAGAATCATGCAGAGGGTGATTCATCCCTTTGTGGATATAAATTTTAAATTATATTTTCATGACATAAGTGTGTACAGTTATATTAAAATAACGATTTTTTTTTGGTCAAATAGTGAAGAAAAAGTCAGTGGCATACTCTATTTTTTATTTCTAATTCAAATTCGTCATCTATATTGACAGTCGTGTGTTAGAATCATGTTACGGTAAACGATAAATTATAATCCGCTTTTTGGTGTAGCCTACTATTAATTATTATTATTTATTCTGTGTGCATGATTTGTTGACTTGAAATTTTGCAATTTTCATTGACTTATCTTTAATAATGTTATAAAAAATATGTACACGTTTACATATGTATTTTGGTTTGAATGGCACAGGAACATGTGTTATTGCCAGCGCAGAGGAAGATTAGAATTTATCTCTGCAGTGGCAGCAACTTTACTTCGATGAGAGGACTCAGTTGATGTTGATATTCTCATCCAGAACAAAATATTAACATATGACAAAAAAATATGTGCGTCCTTTATTTAACTTGTGGAAAGTGACGCAACTTCTTAATATTACGATTTTTTTCTCAAAATTTCAACTTAAATTCCATTTGACAGCGGAACTAATTCAAGTGATATTCCAAATGCAGACAAATCATACTATTTTCATACCAACTAAGATGGAGCATCATGACATGGGGCAATAAATTAAAAGTCGTCTGGGCAAATGAAGTACTTTTTTCATGTATCTAAGAAAATTAGGTTAAAAAGTTGAAAAATCGTGGGTTAAAGTGCTGCCAATTTTTTTTGTTTTCATTCCGTGTCAATGTTGTGATGTGTGAAAAATAAAAATGTTTGTAGGGTAGGCTGGGCTAATTATTCCACCTTTTGTGCCTGGGCGATTCACAGGGACGACCCTGTGAATCGCCGTTATCGCGTATTATATGAAAATATCGAATCGGACTCATCATGTATGCGATCTTCTGCAAGAATTAATTTTTTTGAAATTTTTAGCCTCCTCTAACCTCAGTGAAGCAATAATTTTATGTAACCATGGGAACGAGGCCCAAAAAACAATATTCGGGCTAATTATTCCACCCCGCTGGGCTAATTATTCCATACCCTTTGTGTCAGCGGGCTAATTATTCCAACCCGCTTCTCTCAGTGATAGTCGGGGTAACTAAACTACACAGTTGGAATAATTAGCCAGGTTCTTCAGAATTTATTTGAATTTCCTGGTCAAATCTATGCTAATTCTTGGCTTTAACACATGACAGATATGGAATAATTAGCCCAAATCTTGTTGGAATAATTAGCCCGTTTTTTCTTTTTATCAAAATTTGAAAGATTTTATCAAAATTCTGAAAATAGTTAAAATCTTATGACAAAAGGTAAGTTGGTTCAAGATTTACAATGAATAGTAGAAATCAGAAAAAATATGGATGCGACGTTACCTGGTACAGAATTTTCAGAATTCCTTATCTCCGGAAGTGACGAAATCGTTGACCGGGACACCGCGGTCATCCAAAATTTCAGAAAATTTTGTTTTGATTTTGTGTGATTTTTATAAGTTGAAAAATTAGCGGGAGAGTATTTGCCAGCGATACACGTGAGTTTTCCCGGTCCGTTTTAATTTTTTAGGCTTTTGTGACTTTTGTGTAGCGCGCGCAATGGATTTTACAAAAAGTTGGAATAATTAGCCCAGGTGGAATAATTAGCCCTGCCTACCCTATACATTTTAACCTATGATTTTCGTTGGAGCTAATCTGCGTTTCAAAATGCAGTGAAAGTACAATTTTTCCCATTGTAATAACAAAACCAATAAGAAAAGAACAATTATTTGTAATCTTTGTGTGATGAATATTTTCATTGAAAATAGTATTCATGTCAGTTTACCAAGGGACATACGATCGATTATTTCCAAGTAAATGATCCTATGGTTATTCAACTGACCCCTGGCCGTTTTGATTTGTGTGTACGATTTATAAAATTTCTCCAGAAACATATTCGTGGACCATTTAATTAAACGTTCTTCCATAGTCAGAGCCTGGTCTCAGAAGGGAAGCTCACGACAAGAAGGTTGTACCTAGACCCGCCATTCATTTTTTAACACCATTTGATATCGCCTTGACATGAAAACAGTTAAAAGTCTCGTGTACAATTGATGTACTTTTTCTTTTGCCTATCCTCAAAAATTTGATTAAAAAGTTCCTGAGGTCCTTTCCTTTGAAAAAAACGAAATCGTGTGTAAAAATGCATGCTGTTTACGGCGCTTTTCGTTTCGTGTCAGTGTTGAGAGATATCCATTGCATGCATCACAGAAGATTTTGAAAAATTAGAAATAATTATTTTCGTCAAGATTTTGATGTAAAAAAAAGTACGTCATTTTTTAACTGTTTTCATGTGAGGATCATAGATCTTTTCACATCATCCAAATGATGCGAAAAGGTGAATGTTGGGTCTAGGTCCGACCCGCATGTCGTGAGCTTCCCTTGTTAATGTCAGTGAATGTCTGTTACTTTTATCCCGATCACAATCCCTTTGGATTTACCTTCTTTCTGTTATCACAAAACTTTTCTTGATAAAAGAGAATTTTCTGCATCTCTCACGATCAGTGTCAGATTCTTTCCTACAAAATATAATTTGTGCCTCCTGACATCAGAGACATAGTTACTTTTCTGCCCCACCAATTTCAAAAAATGCAATCAAAATTATTTGAATTTCTGCTAATCGTTGGAATTTTAGTCACCAGAAATGTCGTAAACAGTGAATTGGCATCCGGTTTGCACTATGCAAATTCTTGCACCTATGGCAGCAAAAATTCAAGTATTCTTGATATCATCCTAGATCCTAAAAATTACAATAGAAATGAGCGGCCGGGAATACCTTCTCACCCTGTTCATGTAGAAGTGAGTTTGATGCTTAGAAATGTGGACAACATCGACGATTTCAAAATGGAGTACTCCGTTCAGCTAAGTTTTCGTGAGCAGTGGGTGGACGAAAGACTCAAGTACAGTCATCTGGATACTCAGAAAGTACAATATTTACAACTCCTCAGCCCTGAACGTGTTTGGGTTCCAGATGTTTTTTTCGCGAATGAGAAAACTGGCGAACTGCATTCATTGATGTTTCCAAATGTCTTTGTCCGAATTTTCCCAGACGGACGTGTCATGACATCTTATCGTATAACTCTTTTGTTATCGTGTCCCATGGATCTTTCCAGATTCCCTTTGGATCAACAAACATGTAAGTACTACATATTGTATACTATAAAAGCCCAATTCACTTCGTCTGTCTGTGTTTGAGTTGGACTGAGGATGTCAATTACGAAAAGACAATGCGGGCGGCTGCGTCGCGCGCGCGAACTTAAGCAATTTAATTTTTTACAATATACTTCGTGCTACTACGGGCATCTTCACTGGTGACGGCCGGGTTTTCTAGAGAAGAAAAAAAAGGTGGTCGACTCGGCCGCGCACATCAAAGGTAGCAGTTGTACTTTCGCAAAATGTTTCCTGATACTACGGGCACCTCGCGTTGGCGAGGGTCGGCTTTTCTAGTTAGGTCAATGGGGAAAAGATGAGGCGGACGGCTGCGCCGCGCGTATTGAAGGTAGCAATTGTGAATTCACTATAGATTTATCTGCTATTACGGACACATTCACTGGCGCCTGTCGGGATTTCTAGTTACGTCAAACAAGAAAAGATGAGGCGGGCGGCTGCACCACGCCCATTAAAGCTAGCAATTGTGATTTCACTATATATAGAGTGTCCACGAAAAAGCGCACATTTGTTTGATGATATTTTGGGTTAGTTACAAAAATTTACATTACTGGCAATGAGTTTAAGCCGCCCAACAACAAGAAATACCCATACAACTGTGCGCTTTTTCGTTAAAATCCTGTATATAAATGCTGCTAGGAACGCTGACGTCGGTCGGGCTTTTTAGTTACACCAAAGAAGAAATGATGAGGCGGGCAGCTGCGTCGCGCGCATTAAAAGTAGCAATTGTGCTTTCACAAAATGTATCTGACTCGCCTTCACTGGCGAGGCTCGGATTTCTAGTTATGTTTGGAACTTACCCTCACAAGCGAGCGTCGGATTTTCTAGTTAATAATACATGTTTAAACTTGTGTACTTTTTTCTAATTTTGAGGCCCAATTCGGATGACAAGTTACGGATGGACAACGAATGACGTCATACTCTCCTGGCCTGAAGTAAACAGTAGTTTTGGACAAATTCAAGTCTACGATTTTAAATTGCCACATTTTAGACTCACGAATCACTCCAGGATTCCATGTCAAAGTACAACCATCACCGGAGTCTATGGATGCATCGAACTTCTGTTATATTTTGACCGTGAATTTGGTTATTATATGATTCAAAATTATGCACCGTCCACCATGTTGGTCCTCGTGTCTTGGGTGTCATTCTGGTTGGAACCTTCAGCCACAGAAGCCAGAGTTTCATTGGCCATCACAACCCTCCTTTCCGTCATCACATTAACGACTGCGGCAACAAAGAACGTCCCACCTGTTTCATATATTAAATCTATCGATGTATGGAATATTATGGTTCAGTTCTTAGTATTTGCAGTTGTTCTGGAATTCTCTTATGTCAACTACTTGATCAGATTCCAATGGAAAAGGGCATTGAAGAATATGAATAGTAAAATGATGCCCGAGGAAGAATTGAGAGAAATATCCGAAAGAAACGCGAATTTGGTGGACAATATTTGTAAAATATTATTTCCCATTGTATTTGGAATATTTAATGTCATGTATTGGCTGGTTTATTTGGCGTAAATTGGAAAAATGATTCGTTTCATGTAAATCCTGTAACCCCTGCCGTATTTATGACATTGTATTATGACTTTGCAAGAGACGCAGCTATTTCTCATCTTATGGATTCACACATAATCCTTGTGGGTGACAAGGTCAACCACACACAGGTTACTGCAGATGAAATATTTCATGCCATGAATTAGTGTTATAACAGTTCCTTTCAGTTCCAGTTATTAACTCAGTTCCGAATTCAGTTCCAGTTATTGACTCAGTTCCGAATTCAGTTCCAGTTCCAGTTCCAGAACTATAATTGGAACTGCTAGATGGTTGGAACTGGAACTGAAACTGGAACTGTGTCGTCGTTGGAAATCTAGGAACTGAGAACTGGAACTGAAAATTATAGGAACTTAATTAGGAACTCAGTTCCTATTTTAGTTCCAAATACGCAGAAGAAAGCCCGCACATTTCGAATTTAACGTAGTTGTAAATTTGAAAAATTGGTTGATATTATCCAAAAAATTTCAAAATTTATGTACGTTCCATTTTTTGAGACGTGTTCCATTTAATTTACCTAAGCCTAAGCGAAGGGATATGCTCCTGCAATAGAAATATTGAAAAAATTTGGAACTGAACAGGAACTGTTCAGTGTTTTCATAATAAGACAGTCAATGAGCATACTTGTATGTGTGACTGCGTTGAAATATCACTCTAATGAAAAAACAAACAACAAACAAACAAACAACTGATATAGGAACTGGAACTGATGGAACTGGAACTCAAAATTTCCAGGAACTGGAACTGGAACTGGAACGCAGCAGTTCTACCTCAGGTAATAACTGGAACTGGAACTGAATTAGGGTTGCTTCCTTCTGGAACTGGAACTGATAGGAACTGAAAGGAACTGTTATAACACTACCATGAATATATATAAAAAATAGAAATTAACTAATACCATAAATTAAATGATACTAATTTTTTACCAACGTTTTCTTTTTGTACCGTTAGGAATTTTAATGAAGTTTCATCCTAATTTCTCTGGACGAACAGTAAGTCGACTCAGCACGATCACGTGTTTTTAATGCGGTGTTCATCCAAAGTGACTTTTTGACAAAATTGTTCTATCTAAATTAGATTTTCATTTTCGACGGCCAATGAATTAGAAAGATTACATTTCTTTTTAGAATTTTAATTTAGTACAATTGTATTCGTATTCTTAATTGGATTAATACAAACATATTTGAATTGTATTGAATTCAGTGATACTTTGTATAATGAATGAATGAATTATGCATTTGTGCATGTTTATCAGCCTAAAATTAATCAACATTTTTTCCGTCCATTCACATTCATCATGAACAAAGTGCATTAATATTAGCAAAATCCACTTGTCTTTGTCCATGTTGACTGTTAGGATGAGATTGCAGACTCCAGAATAGCACGAATAAACTTTTAGCTTATCATAATGCTTCAATTTGACTAATGCCTTAATTACTTTCATTTTAATTGAATGTCATCAAAAGTGAAATGAATTCAAGTCCGGGTGAATAACATAGTATTATCAATGTCTCCTTATCCATCCAACTTATGCAAACTCAGCTAATGCAGCTCCCTAAGTCATCTGGAAGTAAACAGGGTACCGAAGGATTGATTTGATGGCAGGGCACGTCGGTGAAAAAAATCAGATCTTTCCCTCTACATGTCTTGCCAGCGAAAAATCGACTTTCACCAAACTGGTCCAACAAAATTTTAAAAATTGCAAAAAAGATGGACAGATTTTTTGAAAAAAAAATTGTTTTGAGCGTGTTTTGTCCAATTACCGTTGAAAAATCTGTTCATCATGCCGATTTTTACTCAAGCGCTCATCAGCACCGCTACGCGCAACAGATTTACAAGCGGAATAACTCCCTAGACCCTTCATAAGATTCTCTACAAAATGTTTATCTCACAATTTGTCCGACTCTCATAAATTGTTCTGGCCA
Source organism: Protaphorura quadriocellata (assembly GCA_034698945.1). NCBI lineage: Eukaryota > Metazoa > Arthropoda > Collembola > Poduromorpha > Onychiuridae > Protaphorura > Protaphorura quadriocellata. Next base: position 8,352 of record JAQGCA010003864.1, read on the forward strand.
GGGGGACAAAAGTTTTGTGCCACCCCGTAGATTTAGAATATACGGCAGTACTGGAGGTAGTCCATCAGTCCATCAGTACATGTAATGCAACTGTAGCTAAATATGAATTAAATTTGCATTGCATTCAATTCCTGCGCTGATTTTTTTAGAGGTTAAGAATCTCATCACTAACTGCGTCGTAAGAGTTGCTGTCACTGCATTGCAATGATAAAAATTAATCTGTTTGCGTTCAACTTCTTCTCCACTTGCAAGTCATGTTTCATTCAAACTAAAGTATGTACAAAATTATTTCATCACATTTTCTAAAGATAATTTAGTGAAAATTTTGCAAAATTTCAAGTCGATAAATTTGTCTATAAAATGGTTGTGCCTCGTTATTCATTTAAACAGTGGAAAAAGTGCAATTTATTTAGTTATTACTTTAAAATTAAATACAAATTGAAGTTCAATGAGACTTTTATCTGTGTTAGCTGTGCTTGTCCTGTGTGTGATCGCAGTTCAATGTACACCAACAGTAGATAGAAAACCGTTTAATCAGAACAACTGTCCAGGTAAAAACTAAAAAAAACTCTCAAAGTCTTTTTTTTTAAAGTTTTCATATTTTACAAAAAAATATTATCTGGCCAAAAATAAATTATCATTTCATAATTTTATTATTTTTTTAGAGTCATGTCTTCTAAACAAAAATGAAGGATCAGATTGTCAGAGTGAGACGCGAAGATGGGGAAAAGTCCGATGGCATTACAATCAAGAGAAAGGAATCTGTGAAGTTTTTAACTACAAGGGTTGCAATGGGAACAACAACCGTTTCACAACTAGCCAAAGATGTTTCCAGAAATGCCTAGGATGCAGATATACGTTATCATCGCCAGGTAAAATCTAGAATAGCATTATCAGCTCTTATTTAATTTCAGGGTCAACTGTTAGTAATTAGGTGGCCAAAATTCGTTGAACATCCGGCTAAAAATTATTAATTCCGGTTCCTTGATACCAATAATTATAAATTTAAGATTTCAGTGTCGGTTTTCAAATTTTCTCACGAATTTTGATCAGGGTTTTACGTTTTCCGGTTTACCTACTTGGAATTTGGCCATTTTGCGGTCGATATACCCATAAAAACCCCAAAATTGTATGGTTTTATCGTAAAAAACCCGGGATTTACGTTTTAGAGTCACATTTTTTGAACTACAAACTATTTTGATAAATATTCAAAGATGTGATTGAAATTTGTGTCTGAATTTCATATCCGCCAGTTTTTTTTACCATCTTTTTACGAGAAGTTTCATTCGGAGCGGGTTTTCAAATTTCCTCACAAATGGTCAGGTTTTGCATTATACGGATTACTTACTTGGAATTTGGCCATTTTGCAACATTTGGCGGTCGAAATACCCATCAAATTCGTTTAAGAGTCACTTCCACTGAAGTACAGACTATTTTGATGAATATTCCAAGATGTGATTGAAATATGTGACTACACATCCGCATGGATTTTTGACAATTTTGTATGAAAAGTTTCCTTTTGAAGTAGGTTGATGTGTCTACTCGTGCCACAGTCACAATTTGTATGTAAATGAAACAAATGGACATAGTTATGAACCGCACTGCAGTTATACCTATAATTCTGAACACTTATTTGAGCAAAAACTTTGAATTTAGGAGCAGGACAACCTACTTGTAGTTGCAAGGAAATTGACTACGTTTGCAGAGTTTCCGTGAGACCGCAGCGCTCGGGCTATAAATGTCTTTGTTCTCACGACTCGCAATGGAATTGCATTGGAAAGGCAATTCAGAATACTCCTCCAGCCCAGGTTAGTTATCTAAATTAAGTTAGGCTAATATTCCCCACCTCGGTTCAAAAGGGGCAAAATTAGTCTACAGGGTCGCGCACAACCTTTGCCCACCTCCATTGACAGCCCAAGTGGGAGGAGTCGAACAGAAATTGAGATACTCATTTGGTAGGGAATCTTATTGCGGATCTAAACAAATATTCTGATTAAAAATCCGATACGCGTAAAGGCACTGACGAGCGTTTAAGTAAGAAATGGCATGAATTGATCACCAAAAAGACGGCATTTATGGACGAAAACATGAACAAAATAATTTTCGTCGAAAAATCTGTCGATGCCACCTATTTTGCTTTAGTTTAACGAAATTTCTAAATCTTTGTTGGACTTGCTTGGAGAAAGTCGATTTTTCTCTGACAAGGCATTTCCCAAATGCCCTGGCACGGAAAAATCGAGTTTCTCCAAACGGGTCGAATAACATTTTAAATATTGCACAAAATTATTGCGGAAAAGGTGGCATGGACAGATTTTCAGAAAAAAATATATTTTGGGTATGTTTTTGTCCAGAAAAGCCGACGTTTGGAAGTCATTTCATGCCATGTATATCTCACTTTTTGTTTTTGTCCGACTCCGCCCAGTTGGGCTGCCGATGGGGGGATGGCAAGGGTTATGCGCATCCCTGTACATTACTATACGTATATTGGTCCAATGTAGAAAATACTTAACTTCTATACAGGGAGAGCGGAATTCAGAACTCACGAGAATGATTGGAAGACAGAGCAATCAGAATATCATGGCGTATCAACAAAGTATTCGGTAAAATTGTGTATTCAAAATTTACGTAGTACGTATATACACTGTATAATATATTGTCCTATATATTCCATATATCTGGTACATATATTCCCTACATATATCCCCTTATATACATTGAAGATAAAAAGAAACGAGACACCCCAGCTTGCCCCAGTCCTTATCATCTCTACTGACAGCATTGGAAAT